>VZRN01001761.1:0-11973 GCA_013397935.1 Dasyornis broadbenti
AGGAAGGAAGGAAGGAAGGGTGATATAGAAGCAGCTTATAAACAATCCCTTGCTCTCCGCTTCAAGGAAAGAGCTTGCACAAGCCCAAAGGCCTTCCCATCATTGCTTTCTTGACATGGTTGCTTCTTCTCTCAGCCTGGTGCTGCTTGTTAGGAAGCAAATAGAGATTCCTCTATGTCTGAGAACAACTGTGAGCTAGAATATACCAAAATGCCATGTCAAACCTGTGTCCCACCTGACCCAGGAGAAGGATATCTGCTCCAGGTATCTGCATCAACACCCATCAGCTATAGGAAATCTCCTATCCAAAGAGATGGGGAAGGCATCCCCCTGCAGAAGTGCTGGCCTGGAAAACAAGGCTGTAAGAAGCTTATGGTGAGCAGCCTTTGTCTTGGCCTTTGCTGAGAACAGCATTTGGTACTCTGTGGAGCTAGATACCAAGGTATCTGTCGCTTGCTGTGCACGGGGAGTTGGTGTGGTGGATCCTTTTACTCCTTTTGTGTATGAGCACCACGAGTGACTACAGTATATTTGGTGGGCTCCTGCTTGCACAGATCACTGTGGTATATTGTGTACACACCTGGTGTATGTAGTCCTCCTGTGCTGTTACCATAGCTGAACAGAAATGGTAACTCCAATGTGTTACTGTCCTTGGTGCAAGTGCTGATGGCCACCTACTGTGCACAAAAGTAATAAATGGTCCATGAAATGCTACTTGCCTGCTACCTCAGCGATGGGAAGCTCTCTTGCCTACAGCGCTTTAATTAGTGTGCTGTTGAATACTTGGGTTAAGTTGGGTCTTTGTCAACTTTACATCAGTCAAATTAAGTCTTTTTAATTTAAGTTATGATTTGTAAATCGGAGGCCGGAAACTTCTACTGGCCCCTTGCAATCTGTGTGAAGCTTGCTGGTGGTAGGTAGCACAATGGTGAAGTTATTTATTTCCTGAGGTGGGGTTTTGTTTTTGTTTTTTTTAACCTTTAAAAAAAGCTGAATTTCGAGAAGAGGATAATACATTCCCCTCTTTCCAGAATTTCATTAAATCCTTTGCCTTCCTGGCCATATCTGCCCCATGCCTTGAAATGCTTTTGCCTATTGGTTTGTGTGTGTGCGTGCACATATGCCTGCTGCAAATTTTTGTGTGCATATTTATATCTTGGTGGCTGTGTTGCCAAGGAGCTCTGAAAGAAAGCAGAGCTGAGATAACTTCTAATCCACCTTTCTGTGATAATGTGGCGCAAGTGAAAAAAGCCAGGGGTCTTTCTCTGCTCTAGGTTTGGTAGACTGGGGCCTTTAACAGGCACTTGGGACTTTGCTTTTTCTGTCTCAGGGTTAGTGCTTCGCAGGGGAGAAAGCAAGTATCTGGGCAAATGGAAACTGTAGGACTTTGCTCAAGGAAGACTTAGAGACTGAATGAATGTTTCTGATTGGGTCTGGGTAGATGGCCACTGTCGTGTTATCTGTGACTTCTATCAAAGTGCTCTGTTTAGTTTTCCTTGTCTATCCTTTTGGAAAAGGGGTCACAGAGTTGGAGGTGTGTGAGTTCTACCTCATCTGCTGTTGCTTTCCTGGTTTAGAAGAGGAATGGACATGAAATGACTATACCATTCCTCAGTAGTTTTTCAGATGTGGAAGCCCCTGTCCGTGGTTTCTGTTGCCCTGGAAGGTCTCCGGACTGTTTGCAGAGGCAGCAAGAATCCAAAATAAGCAATGACCTCCTGGTCCTTTCTTTCAGCACAGATTTTTGTTGCTTTTACTCAAAGCAGAGCCCTGACTTTTCTTATCTGGCAGAGTGTCCAGGATGTTGGACCGTTCTGTAGTTCTGTGATGATCCTTTCTGCTTCTCACAAACTCCTCTCGAGCTGAGACAGCCACGCTCAAACTGAAATGCCTGATGCTTATCCAATACCCTGCTGAAAACAGGGTTTTTTTGGAGTAGGCAGTTTCTGAGGAAAGTGTTCTTCATAGCAAAATTCCTGACTTGGCTCCTGCCTTCGTTACTTGTACATAATATAATATACTTCTTGGTAGCATGGACTAGCAGACTTGTTTTGCTGGTATTACCCTTGTGCAGCAAATAGAAAGAGACAGTTTGACAGAGAATCTTTGGGGGATAATTAATTTTTCATTTTGACAAGGATTTCAATTAAGTGTGTTACTCTTCTTCATCTTCTGGATATTATGAATAATGGGCCAAATGTTCCCATGGTGTAACTGCATTAATGACCTCAAATAAGATGTAAATATATGCACTATCACTTGAAGTTTTGTCATCTATAGGCTTTTAAGGATGTTCAGTTCTTTTGTCTTTTCCATCTCCATTTGTTGTCTGGCTTGGCTTTTTGGAGTCTTATTAGACTATAAAGATAGATCTAGATTATGGAATGCACACTTGGCATTTAACTTGTAGTGTTGCTGATAGGATGATATGTTCTCGAATTTAATGCTTTTGAATGGATGGATGCCAATAAAAAGGTAAAGCATCCATACTGGTCAGTTTATTCTCAACAAAAATGTAAAGCAAATAACAAGCATAGGTGACAGTTTTGTTGTACAAGCTTACATTAAAAGACATCAGTGACTAATTCTGCAACTTTCTGGCATTGGGTTATTTGGTTTTGCAGACTTTCCTTTCCACTACCAAGACATTTGGGTTGTAATTTCCTACCCATGTAACATTTGCAACATTTTGAGAATAGTAAAATGGGATCATAGTTCTTGCAGTAGCTAGGATGTAATTTCTAAGAGGTCAGAGCTCTGTTATTGCTGTTAGACTGCAAAGGGCATCCTCTGTGCTGACGCCAGGCTCCAGAAGGCCAGTGTGTCTTCTCTTTTCACCCCTGTTCCAAAATTGCTCTTCCTAGCTGCCTTTCTTCCTGCCGATGTGTCCACATGTGCTTCTATATCTCCTTTCCTATGCACTTTCCTCATTCTTCTGAGCTTCATCTTTCCATCTCCTTCCTCTTTTCTGCTTATTCACCTCTTTGCAGCTTTGTCAGGCTGCTCTCATTCTTCTCTGCCAGAGCATTATCAAGGGAAGCAGAGGGCACAACATAGGCAGCTGCTGTCAGCTCTCCTGTCTGGCTCCACAGAGACCCCAGATAGACAGGAGAAAAGAATAATTGCAACAAGCATTTCACTCGGCCCTTTAGCCCTGGGATGTTCTGTGGAGATAGCCTAATCCAGTTGAATGCAAGAACTGAGGGAGGTTAAAGCAAGGGACCATCACAGATCTTTGCAGACAAGCTAATATGTTCCAGCTGAACATTTGTGAGCATTAATGTATTTTTGCAGGGGCTTTGAATATGGGCAGAGGTAGAAAGCACGTTCTTGATGAGATGACAAGCTACTTCCCAGATGCTAAGCCCCCACTCTCAAGCACAGGAGACCTCAGAGCTCTGCACATGGCTGAGAGATACCCCTTCACCAGCTCTGCATCACCAAATTATGAAGTTGAGGGAAGTCTTACCTGAGGTGAGTGCACTGAAGTATTTCAGGATGGCAAGTGAGTCAAGATTGCTAGCAAAGTGAGATTTCTACTAGAAAGGCAGGCTGTGTACAACTCCTGATATTGCTTATGGAAGAATAGGAGAAGAATTATTAGCTTTTTTGTCTTAATTCTCTCTGCTTCTTTGTGGTTTTGACAACAGCCCCTTCTCTATTATATACACTCCTTAGTTCTTCTGCTTATTTCTCTTTTTGAAGCACCTTTAAGATGTCTTAAAACCAGCCCCCAGTTTCAGACCTTCAGACACTAAGACAATGATGCAACTGTGTTGTGGTCCTTCACAAGACTATGGTGCTGCTTGCCTGTCCTGTTCCCTTTCTCCTGTGACTGATACAGAGCTCTTGGGACATTACCAGCTCCTGCCTGGTCATCTCTGAGACCATGCCTGTCTTTCTACTCTCAGGTGAAGCTGTGGTGGTGGTGACTTAATTACTACCTTGCTGGTAGTTCAGACTCTCTTCTCAAGTCTGATACCCAAAATTGTCTCTTCATGCTGCTCTACCAGTTGATGTGCTCATAGGATGAGAGTGAATTTTTTGGTGGATATTACAGGGTAATGAGATAAGATGGTGTTATGTGTCACCTGAGCTGGGTTTTTTGCTAACCATTATGTTGCCTTGGAGGTACTATGAGGGGCTGGCAGAATCTTATCTTTACACTTGGAAGTTTCAGAAGCCCTCTCTCTGAAAAATGTATCCTTCTAAGGGATTCCCATGGATAACTAAAGTCATCGTGGTCTTTGTAGGGCTGTGAAACTGATTAGTGTCACTCCACTATCCGAGTCAAGGATACTGTGATACTGCAGGGTAAGGTCTGGAATCTGGGTTCTCCCCTAGCATGTCTTTCTCCAAATGTGCTTGCTTTGCTCATGGTTTATGGGATGGATTTCAGACCACAAAAAATTTCTAAATGGAAATCCTGAGTATATTAATATTTCTTGTGTTGTGTTATGGGCCTCTTGTACTGGATTGGTGTCCAAACCTGTTCAGTAACTGTTCATCAGAGAATGCTTTTTCTTTAAATAATTGTCCATCCTCAGGATCTGACTTAAGTGAGTAGAAATAAACGTGTGCAGAGTCAGTAGGTGTTGTGAGATGAGGAGAAAGAGTCTGCAGAATTGCCATAGCTCCACTGTCTTCCTCCAGGCTCATGTTCTGATGATACAAAAAATAAAGATCAATTGAGTGGGCAAGGTGCTCAAACGTTAGGAAAACTATAGTAAGAAAGTGGTTTTGGATTGTCATAACTGTATTCTGAAGTGAATCAAGTAAAACATGCATGCTTGAGGAGAGTGCTTTAATGTGAAGCGGTACCTGCCTTTAGCAGAGGGATTCTCAAGTTCATTCAAGAAGACAAAATGCTCAGATGTGAAAGAATGAAAAACGTGTGTGTGAGGCTATAGAACAAATTTTTGTTGCAGCTGAGTATGGTAATAGAGTATCAGAAAGTAGAAAACAGAGAAAGTATTACATATTTTAGACCCAGATGAGACAACAGTGCAATATTTATTAGAGGCTGGACACTGGATCCATTTAGAAAAAAAAAAGAAAAGCTCTCCTTGGAATTTGACATCTGCCTGGTAGCTGGATCCATTCCTGCTTTAACAGCCCACACAGAGTGACACTCTGCAAACACAACATTGTCACCTGAACAATTCACTCAACATCTTGCTGTGCTGTCAATCACAGCAGACTCATTTCTCTTCTAAAAAATTTTTTTTTATACCCCCTCATTTTTTTTCTTTTGTCTCCAAGTCTTTGTTGATGTTGACAGCTCATCCTTTGGCCATCATTCATCCTGGCTACTGCAAACTTTGGAGAAAATAAAAACCCTGCTCCCCTAATCAGATTAGAGGGCCTGCAAATTGAATTCAGCCCCTCTCAGTGTCCCCTCAGCTGGCTGTCATTAGGAGCAAAGGCTGGCCCTTGGCAGAGGTCCAAACACCAGCTAACTGAATTTGAGATGCTGGAGTCTTGACAGGCCAACGAAGGTAATTGAAGAGCTGTGGGGATCTTGTAAAATTTCAGGCAGTAGTGATTACGCTGGGGGGATCTTTGGGACCCATCAGTAAAAAGGAACAGAGCACTGAAATCAGCTCTCCTCATTGTTAAGACTGACACAGATGAATAGAGGAGAAATATTGAAATGCAAAAATGAGGATTTTGACTTACTGACTTCTTTGCCCCCTTCTCTGCCTCTGTCTGAACCGAATGTCCAAATCCAAACGTCATTGACTGGTTGTAGTTCAGAAATGTCCGGAGGCCTCAGACATTCTGTAAACATGCTGAATTAGTAAATGCTGTATTTGAATAATGTTAGTTCTTAAAATATTAAGAACGGAAAAGGAAGCCTACAAACTCATGCTTAGATTTATTTTCTGAAGAATCTCATCCTGGAGGCCTATTAAGTCTTTGCCCCATGTTACTTTGCCTTTCAGTTCAGGTTGTCTTGCTTCAGCTGAGATTAGCTATTGCACAGCGGAACTCCACTTTGTCTTGGTTACTGATGTCTCTCCTACCATTAGAATTTGCTAAATATAACAAGGCAGAGGGGAAACTCTTTTTAGCCAATGTTCCAGCACTTGTACATACTTATCTTGGCAAAAATGTTTTGGATTTTATCCACATGTAGAAAGGTTCTGATGGGGAAAACACCAGTGTTCTGGTCTGTCAATACTTATGGATTTGGGATGACATTAGTGAATTGTTACACCGGAGGAAAGGCACCACAGAACCCATAGATATACCAGAACAAGACTAACTATAAAAGAGAATAGCTGGACCTAACTGGGCTCCTTGAGGTGCAGCATGCAGACCATGGAAGAGAAGAATCCCACTGTAAAAATGTCAGGTCTTTTAAAAAGACTTAGACTCTGGCTGAAGCACATAGGTGGGTCTGTTCTGGGTACAATAAAGTAGAACAAAATATGAAAGCAGATGCCCTTCCTATCTGTGCACCTTCCCCTTCCTTTCACAGAGGAGCAAACTGATCCCAGCAGCCTGTACCCTTGATCTGTTTGATATTACAGTTATTCATATATCGACTGCATCCTTGATTAGAAGTGTCCATGCTCATGGCTTTTAAAAGTCACACTCTTCCTTACTCACCATCCCCCAAGAGAAAGATGTTTAGCAAAAGAAAACCACATTTCAAGGACTCCAGGGCTGACAAACTCCCAGGACACTTCATCTGTTTCTCAACCCAAGCCTAGCTCTATGCCAGCTACACAATTTTAGCTGAGCTACTGGTGCATATTTGGTCTCTCACCATTTAGCATTGTTATCAGCTGCCTCAGCCTCCCATCCATCATTTGAAGTACAGTTTAGGAAACCAGAATAACACAACATACATTACAGGCTTCAGCTTCTGTAGACTTGTGCAGCCCGAGGGAAGGCAAAGAAACTCTGCTCATTTAAAAGCAAAAAGTGGAACAAATATCTAAAGTCTTGTTCTGCTTGTGCAATATTATAAGACCAGAAGTATAACCTGCTGCTGAAATTGTTGACCATGTTCCAACTGCCCATAACTTCACTAGGTTATATCCCCTTCCAGTACTGTATGTTTGCTTTGGACTGGCTTAATATGATAATGGGGAATTTAAGACTTTTAGCTCTTCTGATCATTTATGTGAAAGACCACATGATGCCACATGATATTCCCAGCGTGTGCTTCCTCAGATCTTCCTGTGATTTATAAGAATTTGTCGTTGTTCTACTGGTTACTGGTGCGTAGCTGGGCATGTGCCTTGTGTACTGAACGGGATCTGTGCAAGGTAATACATTGTAATATATTCACTACCCATGGGCTGATTTAAGGGTCACAGGGTAGCCATGGTTTTGGCACTTCCCAACTTGTGAATGCTAAACTCCATGACCTGCCTTTTATGTCTTTTTCTTTCTATTTTTCACTTTAGGGTGTGGGGTAATCTTCTGTAGAGAGGGGATGAAAGGAGGAAAGAAACATGCAGGCTTTTCAGTTGGAGAACGTAACTCTAAAAACAATTGCAAGTGTGAAGCGTGCTCTCTCAATAGAGAAAATAACTGGAACATCTCCATCTGTAGTAGGACATCTGAATTCTCTAGGGAAAAGTTTTCTGGTTAAATTTTTAATTTTTGTTTTTTTTGTTTTAAAATTGGAATTAATTATCTCTGAGTAATTAAAAACAAAGTCCAGCTTACTTTTTTGGTTTGTTTGTTTGGTTGGTTTTATTTGTTGGTTTTTTTGTTGTTGTTGTTGTTGTTTGTTTGTTTTTTGGGGTTTTTTGTTTGTTTGTTTTTGGGGTGGGAGGGAAGGAGAAGCAGGAACGGTATGTAAAACAGACCCTTTGCCATGGATTTTGCTTTGGGAAGAACATATTTGACATCGTGTATGCAGAAGCCATATGACCTTCAAAGTTACTGGAAACTAACAAGGTAAATTTTGGGCAGCTTTTAATGACATGACGGGGCAGAGAAGTCAAGTCTTCATAGCTTAATCATCTGTCATCAAGAATTGCTGGATTACATGAAAGCTGAATTCTGCTAAAGATTTTCAATATAGATACAGAAAACTCTAGACAGTCCCAGGAACTCACTGATTCCTTTTCCTTCTGATAGATCTGAAATTGCTTCAGTATGATCACAAAGGCCTCAAAGTAAGTTCAGGTAACCTTTTCTGTTGAATGACAGCCATGTCCTTAAATTCACCAAGTCTGAAAGCCTGAAATAGAGCATTACACTGAGTGCTTTTCAGTACTCAAATATGAGAATTTCCTCCCAAACAGCCATATGGAATAACATCCCAGAGCTTGTCCCTGTACTTGAATGCATTGTATGTAAAAACCCCAAAATACAGCTTTTAAATCCTCTGGTACTCAGCTTGAATGAGAGATTCCTGATAAACTAAGAATGGGTAGAGGACTCTTTGTCTTGTCCAGGCCAGAGTGTGTGACTTCAACCTATCAAACTGATGACCTCCGTGCTCCTGATAACACTGCCTTCGGTAGGTTATACTCTCCATCTAGATAAGCACATGTAATTCATACTTCCCTAGAACAAAATATTTCAGTGACTACTAGGTTTTATGTAATAGACTGCTATATAACTGCAAAGTATTACTGGGGAACATCAGTACTCACAGGAAAGTGCAAAAGAATATTTTTTCTTTTTCTAAACATCAGTATTTTTCTCTTCCAGCCTTCTCCATCTACCTACATTTTGGTCTGCAAAGACCAACAGCCCTCTGTATGATAGGAAACTCTATTCACCCAATCCATTACTACAAAAAAACCTTTGGAAACTGTTGGTCAGCAGTGGCCAAAGTTGAAGAGGGTGCACGGTATGTAAAGGAACTCAGAGAGGATTATGGCTTGAGTGCAGTTGCAGTGCCCCTATGGAGCAGGGCTTCAGCTAAGCAGAATGGAAATGTGGTACCTAGCAGCTCCCTCTTCCTCTTTGACAGTTCTCATACGTATACATCAACTGGTGTATATTCAGCTTGCTTTTTGTCCTTGGTCTGGTTGTGATGTGTGAGATCTCTAGCTCAGGTGAGATGAGTGCAGAGGGAGTGGGGATCTTTGTGCTTCTGACTCTGCTTGTGAAGTTTGTAGTTGTCCTGAAGTACTTATTATTTTTAAGATGTAAAGCCTCCAAAAGGAGACTTGTCAGGAATCTGCCATGATACCACTTCAGCAAAAGCTGTCCTAAAGAAGAAAACAAAAGCCACTTCAAGGGTTTTCATCATTTTCTAACCTCTCTCTAAGTTTCATCTTCTGACTACCTTTTTCATCTTCTAAAACTTGACTGATACCTCCTCTTACTATACTACATGTCTAATAGGCAACCACTCCAAAGTGGCCTTGTGTGTGTTGGCTGTACAGCTGAGAGTGAGGCCTCACTTTGTGTAATGGTTTAATTATAATGTCAATGTGGATTCATTAGCATGACAGCTGTCACTGTAAATGGGTGAGCAGGGAGGCTTTTGGACCCCCTGGGGTCAGGGTAATTGATGTAGTGAACAGAATACTGTATTCACTGAACAATGGGATGGGTTTCCATTCTGACCCGGGAAGGGCAATCAGTGTAAGCAGGGAATCGATAGCAGCTGAATTTTCATCCATGATCAGATTGATTCAACCATGTTAACCTCCACGTGCAGATTATATTCCACTGGAGTCTGGGTGACTCTAGCACACCATGAAGCAGGACAGGCAAATGCTGATGCTTTCATTTTTAATATAAATCTTGAACAGACACAAGAGCAGCTGCAGTTTTGCTCCACCACTCTGATCAGAGGAAAAGGGGATCTGCCCAAACATCTGGAGGCAGTTCTTTATGTTTGTTTTGCCATTGCTTCCCCAGTTCTTACTCTTCTTGACATTTATTCCACAGTTTGTCTTCTCTTGCCAAGTATGCCTTTGGAAAACGAGCAATACTGTGCTATTAGCTAATAGCACAGTATTGTTCATTTTCCTTAAGGGAACTTGCCGCATGGGTAACACCATATTTGTGCTGCCTGTATGGGAGTCCTGGTAAAGGTTTGTGATATTTGATATCTACTACAGGTTTGTTACTCTGCAGATCCGTCACAAATCTTCTGTTGCTATTTCTCCAAATGGAATTTATCTCATGTTGACAATTGCTTCCTGTTGTATTTTCCCATCTAATTTTTTTTGTCTTTTCAGTGTTACTTGTGCAATTGACTAGACATATAAACAATAGAAATATTGCTGGAGAGTGCAAGAGTTAAGAAAAATAAAGTGTTACTCCACAATCTGTGGGTATCTTCTGTAGTATTTGTAAGGTAACCTGAATACTAAATTCATTCCTCTAAGCATTGAGCTAGGTAAAAATAAGTTGAAGCAAAGAAACTGAGTAAATTATACTTAAAAGCGGCAGTGACATCACTGTTCTGTGGTATCTTTCATTTCTTTCTTGACAGGGTAAAAAGTGCTCACTGATTCTTTCAGTGAGAACAAAGAGAGGTGTTTAGAGACTTTCTTCTGTCTGTCTTACAGAATAATAAAAAAAAATCCATAATTTCCCATGAAAACAGAATATTCTTGTTTGAAATCATGCTGAATAATAAAAGCTAGCAGATGTATGGCAATACTTTTAAACTGGTGACAGCCACCTTTCTCCACTGTAGCCATGGCTCTTTCTGCAGCAGAGAAGCCGTGTGCCTTTTGGGGGAAAACACACTCCAGTATGTGTGATTCATTGCCATAGCTCCATGCCAGCTCTGCTTATAGTCAAACTTGAGTTTTGGTCTCCTAAGTCTGACCCTTCCACATAAGCCTAATGTTGGGAGAACCCTGCCCCTTGCTGGACTCTGCCTCCTCCAGTGCTGTGAAGCTTCGGAGACTCAGATGTGTTTGAAGGCAGCTCAGAGGATTTGTCTGGACATACAGAACACAGATGATGGGTGTAGGAGAACCGTCTGCAGGGAGAGAAGTTCAGATACTTGGGGATAAAAATGGACAATTAACACCAGTACTGGGGAGATCTGGCTGAAGTAGAAACTCTGAGGCCAGCAAAGTGAGTGCAACAGGACTTTCTAACACTTAATGGACATTAAAATGCATAATGAGATGGGCAGGAGAGTGTGTATGCCAGGGTGTGATGAAGTCACAGGCTCTTCTCTCCCTCTTAAGGTTACTGCAACTACCAACAAGCCCAAGGCCCTTGCTCTTGGAGAAACATCACTCAGCTCCCTTGGTAAGGATCACACACTGCAGGCCGTGCAGAGCTACAAAGCAGGAGGGAGAGATTTGGTTTCAGGGGCTTCTATACAGCCTTTCCAGCAACTTGTTTCTAAACACACTTGAGAACAGGAATTGCATGCGGAATCGGTATACTTAAATAAATGTTTTTTCCTCTCTAGCACCCCAATATAATCCTAATTTTGTATCTCTGGCATTTTCAGGCTATCTTTTTAGTTTCTAAGTCCGAAGAAGCTCAAGTTTTACTGGATGCTAAGACATGTTGTGCAGCCCTTTATTTGCTGTCTTTGTCACCATGGGCAGACGTCTTTCTGCTCTGCGGGACTGAAGGAGTTTTGATTAGAAGACGTTGACATTTGGAGAGAGGACAGGACAATTCTTCCTCCCCATAGCCCACCAGACAAAAGTGGGATTATTGAACACCACACTTCCCCTTTCTGCTTGTCACACTATTCCTGTTAAGCTGTACATTAAAGTGCAACTCTTTATAACAGAAGAAAGGCTGTACAAATAATTTCTGTCCCAAAATTGAGATTGTTTGTTGCTTGAGGAAAGTCACTGAGAAGGGTCAAAAACCCCCAAAACCTCTCCCGCCTTGGGCTGCTTAAGTTTCCAGGGGATGAGAAGGAAAATGGATTGTCTGAGATAACCAACTATTGACATGGGAGTACTGTATCTGGAATGACTGTCTTAGTCCAGACCCTATGGTAGGCTGCCCTGGTTCAGTGGTTGGGGGGGGGGGGGGGTTGCCGGGTTTTTGGCAAAA
>VZRN01001761.1:12016-37048 GCA_013397935.1 Dasyornis broadbenti
TTCGCTGTGTTTATGTCAACATTCTCTTTGGCTGCTTATTGTGTTGGCTTTCTAGGCATATGTAGTGTGGGTAAGTGTCTTTTTAAGTTGGAAGTGTATCAGTAGAAGCAGATTTCAGAAAAAGTAAATTAATGGACAAGAAAATAGATAGCTTCAGTAGCAAGCAATGTTACATGAGGGATTCAAAATTCAGACCAAAAATTGATAAATATGTTTTCCAAACACTGGGAAGAAGTGAAACTGCAGTTAGCTTGCTTTAGAATAAGGGGAAACACTGCAATGAATGAAGATCCCCAAGCACCCAGGGGCTGGAGGTGTTTAGAATTAACCTACTTGTCAGGGGACAAATGTCAAAATCCTCTGTTAAAAGGAAGCAACTTCTGTAATTAAACTGTACTTGTATAAATCATCATCATCTTCTTCTGTGCCTTTTCCACTAAATGTAGCAACCTGCTTGGATTTAACACTGCACATTGGAAACTCATGTTTAAGTTAGCTACAGTGGATATCAATCTGTACCTGGTCAAAATGTAAAAGAAAATTATTAATATTGATAAAGGATAGAGAAAGGAGAAAGTAGGGAGAGGGCACAATCATCTTGACTCCTGAGGAGACTTGTGTATGCACACACACATGGTGTCGCCTCTGTTGGTTGTGTAAGTGCTTTTAAAATAATGAAATTACTTCCATCAGAAGGAGGAGAGAGATTCTTGCATGATATGGCTTTTGGGGAGGAGGGAGGGGGAGTAGGAAGGTTTGCTTTTGTGTTTTAAAAATATCTATAGCTGTATTTATACCAGCCAGGGAAGTTGTGTTGCCAAGTTTTTTAAAGCTTACAGAGGAAACGCAACACAAAGCAAGAAAAATATCTGTGGAAGTACTTTAGAATGAGCTCCAGAGGGGGAAAAAAAAAGAAAGAAAATTCCAATTGCTGCATATTGTGTGGTCTTTAGAGGACTACTTTGAGGAAGGGAAGAAGAAAGGCTGTATGAAATACAAATGTACATACGTACGCCTCCTGGCAAACTGGCCTGAAGATTGTGACCAAAAGCAAGAGACTTTTGAACTTCTCATTCTGTTTGTCTTTGAAAAGAAGGAAGAGGCCCTACTGCAGTAACCATCTTCCTATGTTTCTGTTCTGAATAGTGTCAGAATTAAAGAGAGCATGTACCGCAGGAGGAGATGTTTCATTTGGAGGAGGAAGGGAGAACCCTCCTGTGAAGAATTTCCGATTTGATTAGTGTTGGCTGAGGTAGGTACTAAAAAATCAGGGGACACGTGCAGTGGGTTTGGTGTCAAATGGTTCAGCCAGAGCCATCACATAAATAGAGGTCATAGAAGCAGCCCAGACTTGTGCTAGGGAGGGCATCTGTCTGGGAAGTGGGGGGGGGGCACACAGCCGGGTAAAGACCCATATGCTCTGTGTGACAGCAACTGTGAACTGTAACGGGGGACAGTCGTTCCAACAGCCCTTCTGGCTTTTCCCTTCTTCACCAAACCGTGATTCATAACCACTTTCATCTGCTATTTTTGGTATCAATCCAGGGAATTGTCTGGCTATGGATGAGCAATATTTTATTTCTCTGGGTACCCCTTAGAGTAGGTGAATGTTTCTGAGAACAGCAACCTTCTCAACCAGTCAAGAACTGGGCAAGTGAAACTTCTGTGCTTCCTTACTAAAACATTTTTTCTTCCATGATGGAATAAGGTGCCGTTCGTACATAACTAAATGTGCATGCAAAGTATTTTGTAGTTCCCTGAAAAACTGCAGCAGAAAAATTATTTCTTTAGTGACACATGCTTGTACGTGAATTTACACTTCAGAAAAGAAATAATATCAAGAGAGTTTTTCCCCAGCTTATAACTGTTCATGGACTAGCACCTCCCCAGCTAGCCATCAGAAACAGAGCCTGCCGCAGCTGACCTGCAAAAGCAGGTGCTGCATGTCTGCAGTGCTCACATTTGGCTCTTGCTAACCAGGGTTCTGCCACACTGCCAGTGTGTTGGAGAGGTTAATGTGAGCCTCAGAAGTGTGCCTAGGAAACCAGTCCCATGGACTGACCCCCTTGGTCTGACTGCTTCAGTGTTTGAACACTAAGTGGAATGTATAGTTGTGATCCCTTTTTTTATTGACAGAAGCTGTAAATTCAATGTAATACATGACTTTTTTTCTATATGAAGTGTCTAGGAATATGTGTTTCTGGGGGCAAGGTGGCCCATTTATTTGCCTATGAGGAATAGGCAGATTAGGCAGAAATTCTAATAAAATAAAAGGATGTTATTCAAGTAACTACTGAACAGTGAAAAGAATAAACTGACTTTCTTTTTTATTCAGACCTCTTCTGACAATGAGATTCTTATGTAAAGAATTGATGCAACAACAAAATCTATGTTACATCACTATGATGCAGTCTCCTTGCCAAAGGATGATGGCATACACAAACATGTGTGAACTTACTCAGAGCTGACGTAGACTCTTTCTTAAAAATAAAGCTAAGTCCTTCTTTCCCGAAGTCTTTTGTTCTTCCTTAAGAGTCCTGTTTTCATTTCATTCTTTCTTCTGTGACTGTTAGGCATTCTCCCTGAAATCCTGGGGACTGTCAAGAGAAACGATGACATGTCTTCTCTTGCAAGTAGACCAGAAGTCTGCAGTGGCCGAGTCAGAGCTGATTGCCTATCTTATCTCAAGTTGCTGGCCTCTAATTCAGGCTTTGGCAAACAACTACTAGTCCTGTTTTTTTCTGGAGCTACAGGTTAGTGTTCAATGTATTATTTTTCTGGGACTTTGCCTATCAAGAATGAGAAAAAACCTTTTGCCTTTTTTGATACCATCTGTGAAGGGACTCAAATCAAAATTTCGAGTCCAGAGAGCCCAGAAGGTGAGAGGGTGAGGGACAGGGGGCATTGTCTGTCACCGAGGACCTGCTTTTCTTGCAGCTCCCCCTGAAGGATGACAGGCCACGATTTATCAAATAGTAGATAAACTTCAAATCAAACAGATTTATGTCAAATTGACTTGAGAGATTCACTTTGTCCTTGACCAGTGGTGATTATTTGAAGATGTGTTTATTGAAGTGAGATCCTTGCCAAGAAGGAACCATAATACAAAGGAAAGCCTTCCTTTGTCATTAACCAACTTTCCTTCATCACTGTGTTATGAAAGAGGTTTCAGAGCAGACCAGTATCAATACCTACCTATCTTCTATGACTCATAGGCCACCCCGCAAGATGACAGACAAATATTGTTTGTCTGCATGACAGAATACCACCTTACCTGAACCATCCAGGCAGTTTAGTTTGGCATTACATCTTTTCTATGCCACCGGACGAGCAAATTGTTCAAGCTTGCAAGAGAACTATGAATAGCTTGCATGATCTCATTTTCAGAAATTCATGGCTGTGAATTTAGACCTCTTGGTGTGGTCATAGTCTGGCTGTTTAGAGAAAATGGTATGATCTTTTTTGATAACATTACCTGAAACCATAGAAGCTGGAATGAAACAACAGGCTGTACGGTTATCTACAAACCCATTGCAGTAACCCATGGGCTGCAAGTCTAAATTTGACCCAGTGCATCTTGGTATCTACTTCTTACTCAGAAGGAACAATTGTATTCAGAAAAAGAAAGGGAGGGGAACTGTTGGTGGAGGGTGGAATAACTTTGCGTACTAGGAGGTGATCACAGATATTTCCTGCTGCTGGTCCTAGATTATTTCCTTATGTGGTAGTTCAAAGATGCCACAGGAATGGTAAACTAGCATGAGCAGCCTGGTTAGCATGATGAGCAAGCTTTGCTGTGCATGTTAGTAAAAAGAATGCTCTAACATTTCTGGGTGATGAATCTCGGACATGTGCATTCATGCTGTTATACTCAGTACAGTGTTACAGCAGCCTCCTCTGTCCTGCCTTGCAAGGCACTAGTCCATGCACCAGTCCATCTCTCATATATACTGAAGTCAAATGATTCAGTGGAGGCTTTTTCCTGAGAAAAACATAATGATACAAATCTGCTGTGTCCACATTATTACACTCAGACATGGTCATGAAGCCTAGGATAGAATATTTTTCATTGAAAGGCATCTCCAATGATCCCCAGGTGTAATATAACTGCCTGATCACTTCAGGACTGACCTAAACTTAAAGCACATGACATCATGTTTAACATCATGCTAATTTTTTTTTTTGGTGGTAGTAGTTGCTGTAGCCTACTGCAATCCATACACTCCCTAAAAGAAATTCCATCACAGAATGAAAAATAGTGTCTTACAAAATTTGAATATGAAATTTCTGCAAGATAGGTATACTTTTAGATAAACAAGATTCCACCCCATGTTAGAGTATCACTGTAGGGCAGGAGCCCTTTTGAAGTCTGTCTCCCACACGTCTCCACTTAACATGCTTTGGTTTGTGTTGTGAAGCAGTCCTGGAGGTCACAAAATTTGTTTCTTCTGTGTGGACTGGAAGCAGAAGATGTGTGACCAATGTGCTCCAGCTAATGGATTCTAAGTCTGGGGAAACTGGGTGAGTGCCAGGCTGAAGCACCCTTTAAACTGAGTGTAGTGTGAAGCTGGGTGTTCTCCACCATTTGTATTGCTCTGCAGATCCCCTCCTACTGCAGCTAGCAACTGCTCACTAGTGCATACCTGCCCTTCATTTTTCCTAAGATTTTAACTTGTGGCACATGTTGTTTTCACTTGCTTCCTTTTTATTGCCTCAGTAATTTCATGGATTATTGAAACCTGACTACCTCAATCCATGGGTTGTTTTCGGTTGGTTGGTTTAAGCTTTCAGTGGCTTCTGAGGTTTGGCTGTTTTGTCTCTGCCGTACATTTACCAGAAACTGGACATCATCTACAGCTTATTTTGGAAACTGATCAATCCGTTGCTTCTGCCACATTCCAAACACCTCAATAGTTGCTTCTATATTGTAGTGTGTGTTAATCAGTCAAGTCTGCTCTCTGTATCTAGCATGGCACTTTTGTCTGCAGGCCTATCACGTGCCCAGCTGTGCAGGAAACTTGCTCAAGGTAAAATCTCTGGTCAGAAAAAGCTGCAAAGGAACTTAATGGTACATTATCTGATGATTTTCTTCTTTTTTTTTTTTTTTTGTCCATATAGAAAAGGAAGGCCTGCTGGCTCTTATGAAGAGCCTGGTTTTGTAACACTAATACTACCCATTTTGTGGCGTCTGAAGAATTCTGTACTGTGGTGTCAATTAAAAACCTTTTCTGTTTATAATGATGTGTAACATAAGATTTATTGCTGTGTTTGCATCATTATTTGAATTATTGTGATTCTACCATGTTGCTCTCTAATCCAGCATTGGTGTATGCGTAATGTGTGGGATTTTTCATGAGGGACTGCTATTACTCTAAGCCTTTTCCTGTTGAAGCTTGTGTAGTCTTAAATCTGCTCTTAATAAAGTGGATGAGTCTCACTACTGATGACGAGGAAAGAGTTTAACCAACAGTCATCACTTCCTCAAAATCTTTGTTGTTATAAATACAGAGTCAACCTGTTCTTAGCCCCAAATTAAAGTAGGGCCAGGCTTCTATGAAGTACTGACCTACTTCATAGCTACCACCTGTGTGTGCTGCTGTGGTACCAATAATTAACACTTCACGTGTATGTAGTTCTAGCTGTTTTATTTCAAGCCAACAAGCCAAAGCCTATAACATTTGGCTTGAATGCTCTTTCACCAGTGCTGGCATATGTGCAATATTTTACAAGCATGCTACTAAACAACTTGCCCTCTGATTTATGTTTCATTATCAAGAGAACTGAAACTGTTTAGATAATTCATGAGCAAGATACTGATGCTTTCTGTTAGTGAAATAAAAAAAAAAGTAAGATCTATCAGCATGTAATATGACCATAAAATTAAGCACAGCCACAGCATCCCAAACCAGACCGGCTGAATCATTGCAAAAATGCATTTGAAACCAGGCTTTTGCTTCCAAGTCTTGCAGTACATCAGGGAAACTTTGAACCGCTCCCTGGTAACAATAGTCTTGGCTCCTTACAAACTGGTGGAAAGGAGGAGAGGAAGTCTTTGCATTTTCAGTGTTGAGACAAAAGAAACATGACTTCTTGTAAGTGGAATTAGCCCTGAACATCTTGAGGTGGATTTTGCCTGGATTCTCTTGCCGATATAGCACACCATCCTTACCGCAGGCTGCCATGTGACTGCTGTGCAAAGCACTTTCCACCATGACACTTAATTTTGTGGTTTATGATAGCACCTACTAAGTTCAGAGAGGCTGAAACTTGTGTCTGAAGCACAGCAGCAAATTTCTTGGCCTTCACAGTGAGCCAAAGCTAATGGGTGCCTTGGACGAGCCATCCCTGGAGCAAGAGCATCAGTGCTTGTAGTCACTCTGCTCAGCCACTGAGGACAGATGACTGTCACTCAAATGCACAGCAGATAATTTGCTGGGGATGACAGCTCTGTCCCCATCCTGAGCCAGCAACGCCCTGGAGGCCAGGTGCATGGTGTCTCCCAGCCCTGTCCACTCTGGCACAGCCATGAGGAGAGGCTGTCAAGCCCCACTGTGAAATCAGAGAGCTGGGGCATTTCCCTTCTCCTTCCAGGCCAACTTGTTTAGGTACTCCCTTTCATACTGAAACTGTTGCTCTTACTGTCAGGATCCTCGACTGACCTTGCTATCTTTACAATGATCTTATTGGTCAGACAACACACTGTGCTTACCAAACGACCTAAGCTAGTTCATGTTTTGGAATACAAGCTTCGATCCAGTCCCTAACGGTTATTGATGTTTTCAGGCCAAGACCTTGAGAAATAAGATTTTAGTAGCACAGTGACACAAGCCACCTTCATTGCACTTTCCATCTTCAAAAAAACTCCAAACTCTGCAATTTGCTCTGTCTTGTTCTGTTTACCAGAATATCTGAATGGTTCTTCATAGTCTCAACTTTCTTCTTACAGATGCTAATACAGCAGTTATTCAAAGAATTTCACTGGTTCATTCATTAAAACTAAGGATTTTTTGGATGGAGTACAGAAAAGCCAAAATTTGTCTAGGATGCCAAATGAAAGTGTCTGAAAATCGGCAGATGTTTGTTATGCTACATTAAATCTTTAAATGAGCCTGGATTGGAGAACACGGTATATGGACCATGCATGGAATGAAGACCCTTCTTTTTGCACCAATATGTCAAGGTGTGTGCACCATTTTAATACCTTGTGTCAATCTTGACAACTGCTCTTCAAATTCCTGCAAGTTAAATAATCAAGAATAACTCCAAATGCATACTGCTCTGAGGACGAATTATCTTAGAAATTGCTGTGATCAAGAAACATCAGAGCATGTAATACAGTCAAAAGCTGAAGAAAAGCCAATGCCCAGCACAAATAACTGCCTAAATAACTCAGAGGATGATAAGCAACTCAACCTGCCTGATGTGGTTTGAGGTAAAGATCCAGAAAAGTGCTTGATTTTGGAACTGCGTATGTAAGAACACCTGGGATCTAGCACTTTGTTATCCAGCTTGGCTGTGGGAGACAAAACACAGGTTTAGAAGGTGGGTGCAAGGGTCAACGGGTCAAAACCTGCTTTTTCTCATAGTGGAGTCAGTTACTGTGCTCTGGGTGATGCAGTATAGTCTCCTCACCCAGCACAAGAAAAATTCAGGCTGCTATAGCAACACAGGTAATAGTTCCAGGTACAGCACTTGCAACTAGTTGAGGTCTGCAGACTTCTAGCCCAAAAACACATAGCTTCTTCCATTGCTTGGCCCATTATGATCCTTCTGACTTTACCAGCCCCTGCACTCCCTTTGGTGAGTGTGTTTGTGTTTTCCTTCCCTTTTCTCTCAGCTAAAAATGACTTCAAAATATTTTGGCACTTTCTCCTCCGTAGTGAGAATTTGGCCGAGGTCTCTCTGGGAATAACTATCAGCCACTTGCAGAAGAGCCCAACCTCTCTGAGCCTGCCTGTGAGCCAAAGCTTTTATCAGGGAAAGTTTAATTCTCTGTAGCTCTGCCATGACTCCTTTTCACTCTCATTGCCTCTGCTGGGTTAGATGGTGTGATTTAGGACTGACGCCTGGGAAGGTCAGGGTGAAGGCATCTTCCCTGAGGGAGGTGGGCAAGGGACAGCCTGAGTTTTCTTCCTCTTCACATGCTGAGAGAATGTGCTGGAGAAATACAGCCAGGAGTTTGAAAGTGGAGGGGTACCTTCACCTCTGTGCTCCCAGCTATTGAGGAGGATGATTGCCACTCTGTTCAGGCTGTGTGGACACCTGCCCCTTTTCCCCCAGACTTTGAGTCCCTCCTCCCCAAAACTCATCTTCAGAGTCCTTTGTCCAGTTACACCGAGAAAGCCGTAAATCTGTACCCTTGTTTAGTGTGACATGTACTCTGCCTCTAATCCAATTTCCCTTCTGTTTGTTCTCTGTACAGCCTCATTTGGCCTGACAGCTATTTAATAAACCTATTTGCTTTTCTTTGACATGAGGCAGAAGTGGTGGGTGTTGAAGAGCCATAAGGCCCTAGTGGACAATGAAACCCTTTCCCACTCAACACTCTTCCAGCTCAGCACAGATAAATTGTGTAGAACTGGGAAATTAACCCATCCTATCCTTAAAAAAAAAACAAAACTAAAAAATTTTAAAAATGAAAGGAAAGAAAAAGAAGAAAGCATTCACAGGCTGGTGCACAATTTATTCAAGTTAATTTCATACTCCAGAATCAGAATTCCTCTCTGTTTCTGTCGGTGCAGATCCACAAGGTTGTAAGATGTTTGAAGATGATTATTTGTGCACCTTTGTCT
Source organism: Dasyornis broadbenti (assembly GCA_013397935.1). Lineage (NCBI taxonomy): Eukaryota > Metazoa > Chordata > Aves > Passeriformes > Dasyornithidae > Dasyornis > Dasyornis broadbenti. Next base: position 20,809 of record VZRN01001761.1, read on the forward strand.
TTGTCACCTATAAGAAAGCAAAAATTTCAGAGACACTGGCATTTATTAAAAGAAATAAATCCTACCTAAGGTATGAAGGAACAACATTAATCTGAGAAGTTGAGAGAAACTAGCCTGGAAATTTACACACCACAAAGATATTTTACGAAACGTCCTCCTTAGAGACCTTTTCATTTGGTTTTCATGTATTGTTTCTGTGCTCACCTTGCACTGTACACTCCTCCCTCACACTAATGTTGACTTGTGGAGTGCTGCATCAGGTATCTTTCATGCAGAGTCCATTTTCGTGCATGTCCTTTTTTGGCTTAGATGGAAGACACATGCACTCTGCAGTGGTGAAGGGATGATAAAAGATCAATATTTAGCTATATAACTACGTACGGGAATGAGAAAAATATTTCTTTTGATGAACTTAAAGTAGAAAATAAACTTAGCAGAAGTTTTAGCTTCCTAGCACTCTGTAAATTAATAAAGAAGCTTTCTTGGTCTTTTTCTCTTTTAATGATCTGGCGTCTATATATATATATATATGAAATTCAAATGCCAACCACCTACATTCCAGGGTAACAGAAAAAAACAAACGAGAATTTTGTGTCTACTTTTCTTTTGGATCTGGAATGTTATGTAGACTTAATGGTAACTGAATGACAGATTAAGCAAGTAGAATATTTCCTGCCAATTATTCCAGCTGTTTAAACCTGGGTAATTGTTTCTTAAGTGGGCATCTCAATTGCTGCCTGTAGACTTTGGTTTTGGAGCAGATCCTTACGGAATTAGATGCTGTATAGAAACACAATGAAAGAAGGTCTTTCCCAAAGAACCAATACAGAACATCCACAAGGAGCCATTATCTGACAACCCAACCTGAACCTGATATGTGTTGTAGTCCCAAGGGTATTAGAAGCCTCCGTGATGTATGAACTCAGTTATCCTTCTCCTAATTTTGTTCTTATGTATTTCTGATAGGCAATAAGAAAATTAAATATCACTTCCCCCTATCTCTTTCAACTAACACAGCATGTATTACGATTTTTTTGACCTTTCCTTCAAAGACACGTTTTCTATGATGCCATAGATATGTGTTCAAAGCAGCACCATTCCTCTTTGATGGCATTGTCTCCAAATCTTACTTTTTAAAACTATCCTCAGTCATAAAAAGGATTTGAAGATACTTAAGAAGTATTCACTTAGAAATACACAGCTACAACTACTCCAGTATACTATTTTTCTTTGAAGTTCCTGGCTTGCTTCATTTTTGCTGGAAAAGAGGAAGGTTGGCACCAGCAGGAAGAGGTAGCACTACTCCTTGATGTCATGTGGGAGCTATATCAGCTGTGGCAGCACCTATCCACAGTGAAAGGCCAAGTGGCAAGCTGAAATATGTTAGAGAAAAGACTTGCTGGCAGATTGACGGAGAACACTGACATATTTCTGTAAACCACAATACAAAGGGAGTTAATCAAGATCAGGAGGAGTGTCTGTCTTCTTGAGAAGTCATTTCCCACCTCAATTAGCTGGCAGTTTAGGCAAACATAGGCAGTGGTTAGCCCCCATCAGTCTTGAGTGATGCTTTCTTGAGCAAGTCTTATACTCCTGCCTTCACTGAGTCTCTGTGACAATGCTGCTGGATGCTGGCAGACTTTGTCAGCAAGCCAATAAATCTTTATTGACAGGCTTCATGTTTGGCTCAACTAATGCCACGTCTTAAAGCTGAGAGGAAGGGCAGGAAATACCTAGGCTCAGCATGCACAATGTCTATCAGAGGGTTGGCAAGGATTTGATTCTTTGTTATTTTGATTGTCACATTTTACGAGGGAGCCTGTGTATGTCTCTGTTGCTGGATTGGCCTCTTTTGGGATGTGTTTCTTCTCTCTCCTGGTTTGCATGGTTGTTTGGTGTTTCCTCTTCTGGGGTGACCAATGTCCCAATTCTGCAGTGTAGACTATGTGAGCTCTTTGAAGAAAGGCAACATCATGTACAAAATGATGACAAAAAAAATCTGCAAGACCAGTGATCAAGAGGGAAAAAGGAGTCTTCAGGCTTGTAAGCCTAAAAAAAGGCAGGCAATAAACATGTGGTAGAAAGGGATGATTTCTTTTAACCTCTTTACTGCAGTCTTTGATATTTTCCAGTATAGGTTACAGTCCTTTTGTTTTTCACACTCTGGATTTGGCAGACCTCTGCTCCCAAGCTGCAGTAATTGGTTTTTTTCACTGTATGTTCTCCAGTTTTTGGTGTCCCTTGGCATAACGAAATTCTGTGAATTTTCCTTCCTGCCTGACAAACACCCTGTTATTGTTTTGGACCACACTGGAGGCTCTTCACAGGGAAAGCTCTCAGGAGTAGTATGCGATGCACTGACAAATTATAGTAGTAAGCCTCCAGGTCTAGTTTCCTAGTCTCCTACCTTGCAAAGAGTAAATTGAACTTTTTTTTTCTTACTTTGGGTCACCAGATTTTAGAGCGAAATCATATTTTTCCTTCCTTGTCCAATCACAATGAGAATTCCTCTATCTGTTCTAGGTGAATACTCTGGGTGAATGTTGCAAGTACAGATAAATATTGAACTGAGTGCTAGCAGTAGGCACTGAGACTCCTCCACCAATTCACCCATGTAGAAGGGCGATCTGAAAGGCTCTTATCACCCTAGGTAAACTGAGCTCCTTTAATAGTCCCAGGTCTAATTCAGGCAGCTATCACAGTAACCTGCCCAAATAACTTATGCAACTACTTTTTAAATTGATTTACAGTCATCTAATTAGGAACTATAGAATACAGTATGAATTCTGTCAAAAGCTTCCTCTTTCCTAAACCCCATATTTTGAGCTATTTCATTATTAGGAATAAGACAAGAATTAGTAAAATCTTCCTGGTGGAAAACTAGCTTGTATGAAAATACAGGTTTATTCTGGGGAAAGAGTTTGCAGACCTGTTGTAGGAGAAGCAGGTGCTGGTCTCTTATCTCTGTGTCATTGGGAAATGCTGCACAAGGATAACATCTAGGTATTGCAAGGAACAAATGTTTTGCAAATGGAGAGCAGAAAATCACTGCTGTGGCTGTGACAGTACGTTTTTCTGTGTGACATGGATGGCTCTCCAAGGGATGTTCTCGTGCGTATGTGTGGCTCCATTGGATATCTGGGGGAGTAAAGGGGCCAAAAAACCCCCAATATGTTCTGTCCTGCACATGGTGCTTTTTGGTTGCAGACCATTAAACAGGAATACCATCTTCTGGTGTTGGACCCTTCTGAATGATGGATTTATAGATGAGCTTTCTTGGTAGCACCGAGGATGTTTTGGCCAGGACTCCTATGGTTGCTGATAGACAAAGGGGTCATGGAGGTGGCCTTGCAGAGAGCAACTCAGCCATAGTGGTGCCTCATTAATTGCCACTGCCAAATAGGATTGGGCCATGCTTGGCTCTTCTGTTCTTTGCACCAGAGTGGTCAAGAGCCACTACACTGCAATTATTGGTGACACCAACATAAAAGTTTCCCGGAGGAAGCTTATATTTTGAGTTTGTATTTTCTTAGTGATGTCTTGATTGTTAGGTCAGGGAATATTCCTCAACCCTAGTGCTGGGGTGGCATAGAACAGACAAAGAGTGTCCCTCCACCTGTCCGTCCACCTGAAGGAAGACACCAAAAAAACCCCAAATTATTTCTGCCTGCCTGGAAGACCAGCTCCCTGCCAATGGGATTAAAATATCACTGGCACTAGACATTAGTCCAAAGCATATTTATTTTCTGTCAGCAAAATATTCCCCTCTTGCCCTCTCTTATCTCCTAGCTTCTCATTCCAGCCTCAGCTCCTTGTTACTGCTGGGAGCATGGCTGCCCTGACTGAGCCACCTCTGTGTCATCCCATCCCACCTCTCCCCTCCTTTCAGGAGGTCTTGGCACTAATTAGAAGTGTTATCACCTTGCAAAGGAGCAGTGAGGGACTTCGAGGCACTTGGCATGGTGCAGAATGAAGCTGCCAGGGTCCTGGTGAGTGCCAGCCATGAAGGATGCTGGCAGCTCTCTGACGCACCTGGGTGGATGAGAGAAGCCTTATTTGGGTCTGCAAAGCTGTGTGGAAATCACATGACATTCCAAATAAGCCCCTTTCCATTTCCCTTCATGGGCTAGAGGGAGGTGAACTGTGGTTGCCTCGTGCCTGGTGCTGCATGAACCAGGTATGAATACATTTTGAGGACAGCCTCTGCACATCAACAGGACAAAATTGTCACAATAGCTTGCAGGAGAATATTGTCTGAGAGGCTCTTGATTTGTGCTAGCAAGTAGTGGGAGATATCAACGGCCTTCATGAAACAGAAAGGATGGCAGCACATGGACATCTTCACAATGCAGGCCTCAGACTCCAGAGATAGTTTGAGCTGGGAATGAAACTTTTGAAATATTTTTTTTCCCCTTCAGCCATTTCCTCTTTAACATGTTGACCCCAAAACACTGGCAGTGCTCGAAAGGTTTGGCACACCAACGCTCAAACACAAGACTGTCTATTATTTCAAATTTATGCCTTAGAGCAGCGAAGATTCAGCTAAGCCTTTGAAGGATCACGTAGCGTCCTTCTCAAATCTCTTTCTTCTGTTGCGAGTCTATTTGGTGGGAGGCAATAACAAAAAGTCTCACTTGGATGTCTAAAGGGGCTGATGCAATGCTGCAGTTGTCAGAGTTCCTCTATGCTATAAAACTGCCCACTCTATGCATGAATCACAATCCTACAGAACACCAGATTTATAGCGATTGTATGTTGTGTCCTAATTGTGTTATCCCAAGGGGAGTGTTAAGCAAAAATACATACAAGTAACTTGAGATGGCTCTTGTCATCATCAGATGTTGGGGGTAAAATATTTTAGCCTGCAATTGTAAGTCTGCAATCCTGGAAAGCAAGGATAATGCTTGGGTACACTTCTAACAATTGCAAGGAGGGGGTCAAACATTCAGAGCAAGTTTGAAAGATGAAGACACAACAACCTCAGACTTCAGCCTAACCCCCCCAATGGAGTATCCTACTGTTATCTACCCCGAATGCTAACCTCAGACACCACATATTTGCATTTCCCACTGTATCTGGAGAAGCAGCCTGGAGAGCAAGGGATGAGGCTACTCTGTCCTGGAGCTGCTTCCAGTGAAGTGATGCCATCCTGCTCTGTCTCACCCTTATTTTGGTGCCTGACCCAAAAAGAGTTACTTGAAATGTGGCAAAAGGTGAATTCTGCAAGAACCCCTTTCCTCTGAGAGGGCTGAAAAAGTTTTACAGCTTGGTTTGACCAAGGCTTTTTGCTATCAGCTGGCAGAACTTGCAGCCTTTTCCTGCCTGGCAGTTGCAGACAGGGAATTGCTGATAGCCTGTCTGAAATCTGTCTCTTGCTCTGACTTGACTCCAGAGCTACCTTGGCTGGCGCAGTTATAAGCTCTGGGAGATTTATATATTTAAAAAGGGATGGGGGGTGGGAAGAAAAAAGTCTGGCCTAACCTCAGAGTCCTATGGGATTGCGAGAGGAAGCAAACTGGAACCCATTTTCCTATTTCTTTCTTGACCTTATCCAAGAACAGCCAGCCTATCTGTAAGTGGCAACTGTGGAAAATGTGCTCTGGCCACTTGGTGTGAAAGATAGGCAAGACTCCTAAAAAATCTTCTCCACAGCTTATCACCTTTCTGCTGGCTCCACAGCAAACTAGTGCCCCGGTGCAGAAGGAAACTGGCTGTCTCTAAGGCTGGACAGGGCCTCATCAACAACTGATAAGCTCCCCTGTGAACATTCAGGCTCTTCAGTGTTTACTGTCCTTTCAAATACCACAGAAGCTCTAACGGGGCAGATTCATACACATACACATATACACCCCTGCAACTGGTGTGTAATGAAACGTATCCGGTTCTCCCTCACTCTTTTTACTGTTTCAGGGATGCTGCTCCTGTATCGTTTGGATGTAAGTGCAATAGGCCTGTGAAGCATGTTTTATAATGTTGGGTAGAGGCATTGAAAAGTAATTCTACCAGTTCCCTGGTCCTAGTACAAAACTGTGAAATTTTATCTTGCCACTAAAATAGTACTAGGAATAGAAGAACTGAGGGAGTTCCTGTTGTATTTTTGGAAAAGAAAAATGTCCACAAAAAATTTATGCCTGGAAATTGTTTAGAAAGTCTAGTTTATTTTAAACTGGGCCAGGGAAAGTGTGACAGGCCATTGTTCAAATTTAATTTTCTGCTATGATTTCAGTAAAAGCAGAGAAGTAGCATTACAAAGCACTGCTGTTTCATGGAATAAGCCTGCCCAATTTGGGGAAAGCAGTTATATAGCCTGTTGACTAAAAGCAATTAAAATGTGCTGCTATGTGAAAGGAGCAGAGGGGTGTAAGGAGACAGTAAAAAGGGATCCCACATACTGAAGTTCTGCTTTATATTTTGAAGAGTAATTCTGTAAGAGAAGGCGTGATTTGGTCATGCTGAAGCTTAAAGTGAGGCAAAAAGCAGCTCTGTTGCTTTGACAGCACTTTATATTTCCAATATTTGGAGTCACCACTTTCAAATCAAGGTTCTCTTCATGCGGAAGGCTTGCACAGACAGGGACACTTAGTGGACAAGTTTAAGTTATGGTTAATATATACATGGCCACTACTTCCACGGAAAACTGCAGCAGACTGGAGCAAGGTGGGCAAGAGGGATGGATATCTCTGGGAGAGTCTGCTGAACGCACTTCAACTTGATTGCTTTAAAACATAGTTAAAACAAAACGGATCTAATCTCACCAAAGCCCAGGGCCTTAGGGTTTGTAACTTATAAATCTGAATAGCTAACAATTAAACTGACTCAGTTCAATAAACAAGTAAACAAAGCCACAGTAAAACACATCAGTTCCCCATAGGGCATTTTCAATGTTAGATTGCCATTGCAAATGCAAAGCATCAGACCTCAGAAGCCTGCTGCATTCAGATCCAGAAAATCCAGAAAAACCTGGATAACGAGGTACTTTGTGCCAAAATAAGAGTATTTCTGTGGCTGAGAGACTGTAAACACTCTGTATGATTCGTTGTTAATGAACAGAACAAAAACATGGAAAAAGGGAAAAGAAGATCATTAGGGGAGATGGAAACCCTCTTGCACAAAGTTTTGCCTCAAAGACAACAGTCTTAGCACACCAGAAACAACACTGTAGAGGAAAAGGACAAGGAATTGCTGGTTAGGGCTGGTATTGCAATGCCAACACTTCTTGTATGGCTTTGGTAAGTAAAGCATGTATTGATCCTTTCCTGAATTTTGTTTTTTGTTTTAAATCCACCAGCAAAAGGGATTAAAATATAAATGGCAATGTATTTATCCAATAGGACATGTACTAAAGAAGCTGGAGGAAACACACTGTAATCACCGGATAAAATGGATCTGAAGCAATACCATTAGGGCAAAACTACTGTTACTGTCCCCCAGAAATCCTCGCTATTAGAAAGATGGTGATATTTTAATTAAAATTAAAATCAAAATTAAAATTGTCTATTCTTGCAATCTAACAGAATCTAACATGTTTTTAAATATATATATATATCAATGAAATGCAATCACAAGAAAAAAGGAGACTTAAGTAGGAATAGCAAGCTTTAGCTAAAGGGAATGGAGATGTCTTTCTGTACTACCCACAAAAGGAATGTAATGTATTTATATCACAAATTAGGTTAGTTGGTCTTAACAGGTGTTCTTTCCAGACTTTAAGGAAAAGTTCAAATGTTTTGGCTGTATAAAGAAATAGAATAACAGCTGTAGCTGTGTGGGCATGTTGTTTTTTTTATTTGTTGGTGTCTTTTTTACATAACTCAATATCTCTCTAACTCTCAGAGTCTACAGGTGCTCCAGTATTGCATTCATGTAAAATAATGTCACACTGAACATCTTTATTTTACCTGGGGCTTTATCGATTTAATTCAGAAAAAGGCTTGGCATCCTAGCATGCATTCATTCCTTCAGATGACAAAATTTGTCATACAGTGACATCAGTGATGGGAAAAATATAAATTGAATGAGGGTAGAACAAGGAATCCTTTTTAATCCCACATTAAATAATCACCATACATAAACTTTCTAGCAGCCAAAGGATCAAAAGCTGTCTCCATGATTTCAATGGTGCATTTGTTTTCCTTGGTCACCACAAAAACTACCTGACAGGATCTGTTACCCGTTGTAATTACCTGGTGGTGGGAGCTTGGGTTCAGCCCCTTCAGACTTGCATTTAGTAGGAGTCTCACCAGAAACCTCTGGGAAAATATTGGGAGAAAGACACTGTCTGTGTTTGAGGGTTGTAAAGTGAGCTTGCTGTTGGAGTGCTCTGTAATGCATAGTCTTGGTGGATACTTACTGGCAAGCACCACTTCCTAAAAATGTGTGGTCCCTCCATCCTCTTGGGACATGGGAAAATCTCTCTTGACAAACCTCCCATGGTCTCAGCCCCTCCTGAGTGAGTGAGTTGCTCACCTCACAGTGCACACCATACGCACTGTGTGGGTACCTGGTCATGCTGTGGGGCTATGCAGGCAGGAAAAGGGGTCTGGATTCTCACTGCCATAGCTGTATGTCCCTCCCTCCAGGATTTACTCTGCTCATTATGGTCATATGCAATTCTTCAACAAGTCTTTTGCTGGTTTTAATGCTAAAGGAATTAGGTGGTGTTTTTCAGGTCCTCTTTTTCTGTTTCTCCCTATCATGAAAAGCTCCAGCTTTGCATCTCTGCTAATTTTTCTCCTATGCATTCCCTACCTGACATCTCTGTGGTCTACTTTCTGTAGAACAATAAAGTAGAGAAGACAATTTGGGCTGCCAGGCAACTTTGAGATTGCTTGTTAATACATCTATTTAGAGCTTCTTGCAGAAGCGTATTGCTATTCAATGTAAAGAGACACATCTGACTCACTCTCAGAGACAGCCCCATGAAATCAATTCCTGTGAAGATTTTTAGAGGCAATGAATTTTAAGAGCCAAGGGCCTTGGCTAAAGATGTTTTGGATGAGCCTGGAAAGCAAGCTGAAGTGATGTGTTTGGTCCAGCTGCTGGGAGAAAAGCTGTCCCTCTAGTGATCCACTGCCCCACAATGAGAGCGGTGGTCTCAAAACTAAAGAAAAAAGGGAGGAAAAAGCAAAGTTCAGCATTGCAAATTCCCCCTCCCCATTCATTTTTCCCCCAGTTGGGCAACAGCATGTGGAGAAGCTGTGAATTTTACCTCAGGCTACCAAACTACTCCACTTCTCCCTTTGGACCAGTTACAACCTTTATGAAGGCTGGAGTTTTATAGAAGAAAACTGTCCTGCTTCCTTATTGAGAGTGATCACTGTGTCTGCTGCTTTTTAAGAAGACAATAACTTATTATGTTAAGCCTGTGGGATGTTTTTTTGGGTAGGGAGATGTTGTATACTGCAGACATCTGGCTGGTTTCTGTGATGTCCTGCCTGGTGTCAGGAATGATGGGGATCTGCTGTTTCAGGGAGAAAAGCACTGCTGAAACTGGATGACTCTGTCAGCATAGAAACCCTGTAAAGCAGGGCTTTAGCCAGAGTCCACTGAGCAGTCCCATTGGTTTTAATCACACTCAGATGGCTTTATCTATCATACTTTGAAGCAGATAACTCTTCCTACTTAATTCATGCATAGTTGTATTTGTGTGAGACTAACACAGGCATACATGATATAAAGTGAAGCACAATGTCACAGAGATCTCCATTACCCCTCAAAAGCAGATGTAGTAATAGGAATAAGTAACTCTAATATCTAAACTGTACTAGGAGCAGGGTCTATCCTTTCCTCTGTGTCTGCACAGCCTCTTCCTTGATGAGTGTCAGCCACAATGGGCAGGCATACATGACAGTGCTCTGCCAGAGGTGTCAGGATTGTAAGAAACAAGAACCAAGGGTCTGTATTCTACTCTTCCTCCATTGCGTCTCTGTTTTCCCACCAGCCATGTCAGGAGGAACTCAAGGGCTTTGATTAGTGGGTATATTCCATTTTCATTGTTATGGGAGTGTGATTATATGTGGGAGTGTTTAAGATTGTTTGGTTTCTCTGGTTCATTTCTCCAGACAAAATGTGGAAGCCTTAAAAGAACATGACAAAGTGTTGGAGGGATTCAGAGAAGCCAGGTGATCCTCAGCTTACTTCCTCATGGTAGGTCTTTTCCCTGGGGTGCAACAGGTCATTTCTGCTTTAGCATCCTCTGTGTGCTTTTCTTATGTAGAGTAATGCCACTGAAAAATAATGGTTCATTTTTTAGTGTTTTACCATAGACAGAGTCCAGCCAAGACCAGCCTGGTAATGGACAGAGGGAAAGTAGTTGGTCAAGGTGTGTGGTGAACCAAATTCTTTGGCATTGTTGCTTTCAAGAAGCTCGTGTGTTCACAGGGCTGGAGGGCATGATATTAGGAGTACTGCAGCATAGTCCTGGCTGAGCATGGGCAGATGACTCCGTCTTACTGGCCCAGCCTCAATGAGGTGAAGGTATTTCTTCATCAAAGACGGGTTGGGCTACCTGTAGCCAACCTGCCATGTAGCCACCTACGGTGACTTGCTCCTCTCTCAAGTACCTATGGCTCCTGGAAAGAAGATGCCGGGTAGGAATAGGACATCTGTGGAGATGCAGAGCAAGTCAGTGACTTCATGCACAGGGTGAGTGACCAAATGTACAGGATGCTTAGAGATTTAGGAAAATCCAACATTTTACTCCAGCTGCTGCCACTCTCCTGCCACAGTCCTGTGAGAAGCTCTGCTGTTTCGTCTGTCTTCCCATCCTTCCTCTCTTTTTACTTTTTTCAAATTCAGAGCAAGAGGCAGGGACCAGAATAAACAAGTCTTGACCTCACTAGTGCTAATAATAATAATAACAGAAATGATAGGTCACACCAGCTGACATCGTAAGTGATTTAAGGTAAGTGTATACAGGAGTTGGACTGGGAGAGGCATCCTCCCAGAGGATCTGTCTTTTTAAAATACCTGGTACTCAAAGGAATGTGGTGTGATCTGAAGGCAACATGTTTTGGCTTCTCTGAAACATATTTATGAGGCCTGGGATAAATCAGCTCTGGAAAGTATGAGTTAGCAGTAATCAGAAGAGGGAGTTATCCAGGATGTGGGAATCACAGACTGCGGTCTTACTAATGCAGCAATAATGTGCCAAAGGAGATTTCTGTGGGTCCCACAGCAGTGGTGCTTTGCCCCCTCTGTAGAGGAGTGGCAGCACATGGCCCTGACATCTTCAGGGGCTGATGAAAGGTCTGGAGCTGCCTGTGCCTGGCAGCTGCCCCATCAAGGAGGAGGGCTCCTCTAGCTTTGGTTGGAGACTGTGGGGCTGATGCACTGGACTCACTGGGTTCATTGCTGAAAGAGACAATGAGGGCAGTAGCAAAGGTCAAACAGGAGTGAGGGTGAAGAACGGACAGCAGGAGGAAAGGAGTGGTGGCAGTTGTCCAGATTCCAACTATAAAATCAGCTGTGTTCACACAAACTCCCAAATTGTTTTGTTCTTCATATATTATGCAAATATTCAAAATATAACCATGCCATCCAGGCTTAGTTGGACTATTGAGTGTCAGGGATGAAAAGTTTGGGGTCTACAAGGCACCTTGATCAATGTTTTTGAAGCTGTATGGGTGCTGCCCAGCCAAGCAAAACCCACACCCTCTTTGGGGTGACTTTCCCTCTTATGTCATGGAATATGCACTGGTTTCACTGTTAGGAGAGCAGGGTTGCTGATGATGGTGCTTTCTGCAGAGGGAAGAGACCTGTCTGGTGGTGTCTGCATTAGCATCTGTTGTGTCTGATGTGCCAGGTTTTACTGAGAGAGCAAAAGCTCTCATCCTGGAGTAGTCCAGGCCTTGATGCCAGGGGCTGCAGTCTAGCTTACCCATCTCCACTGTCCATGGAGGAGTCCAGCAGGGACTGCTGGTCCTTGGGCTTCCACTTCCTTGGGCTTCCTCCTCATCCAAATTTCTCACAGAAATTTGTCCTCCAAACTGCCAGTTCCTGGTGATTGGAGTCTGAGTGCTTCGGTTCATCTTGCCCTGCAAAGCCCTGAAAGTTAGTGAATCCAGAAATGTATGCACCTAGGAAATGTAAAAGAGCTCCAGCTGCAGCCCTGATACCCAGCTGAAGGCCCCCCATGTGCCTTTGTAGTCAGCCATGCTGAAATGCACCCTGGACCTCTGAGAAACAGGATGATCACGTACCCGAGGAGCTATCAGGGAAAGCAAGCTGTGACAATAATGCTTGGAAAACACTCTGGGATGAAGACATGCTACAGATTAGGTATCTAATCAATCTATGTTTCTACACTGTGGCCATCATCTCAGGCCCCATTTTTTTACAAGCTGAAAGATCAATGCATGCTTCAGGTAAATCTCTGGATTCTTTGCTATAACCCTATGGACTTTAACTTTTTTTCCTTACTTGTTAGTGGCAAGTAAAGCCACATTAATTCTATGTATATGATGCTGAACCAGATTCCTGGTGAGATAAACCCCCGTGGTTTCAGTGATGCGGGCAAGAGGAGGATTTGGTCTGCCATTTAGCAAGTTTTTATGTGAAACTATTATTTGGAAATGTCCTTTGATATTTCCCTTGGTGCTCAGCATATTACATAGCAGGAGTTATCTGAAGATTACAGTTGAAGTCAGGACTTTTTGTACAATGCTTACAGCTGTCCTATTTCTCACACAGTATAAAGTGCATCTGCATATTTTAGGTTTGGAGCAAATGTAGGTTTTATTGGAAAACATTGTCCATGCTGGAGGGGAAGCCATTGGGGACAAGGAGATTTCTGCTAATGTAACAATTTTGATATGTCAAAATTACAACTCTATCAGTTTTGGCAAGCATGACTTTGACTGGCCACGGTGACTGGAAGTGGAACATGATAATTGTAAGGAAAAGGCCTGGAACCCAACAAAATACAGGCAGGAGTGACAGGCAGCCATATGGAATGGAGAGGGATGGGGACATACACATACTCCCTGCCAGCATGTGGGATTTAAGAGGAAGAAGAGTTGATAAGTTGGCTGCAGCTCCACCACCCAGGGCTGCCAGCATCAGAATGAATGGCAAAATAAACATTTCGGCATGTGCATGTGTCTCGCTGGCCTGGAAAAAGCCCACAGGGGATTTACTTCATTCGGAGTGAAGTTATTACAGTGTTTTTGGACATACCGACTCTGGAGTACAAATAGCACTTCAGGTATAAGCACAGTTGCATTTATTCAGTAGCCATCTCTCATGTAAAATGACTGAAGGATAAAGGTAAGTGACTGGTACTAGTCATGCAGCATCACCTTATTCCTTTCAAAGTCCTCTGGTTTTGCTTCCTTTGGCTTTAAAAGAGTACATTTTAAGATCTTTTTGCTAAAGACCCATAAATTACTCAGCAAGGTCACATGAATGTGGTTCTTTGCATGTTAAAGTGGTTGTAAAATAGGCATCTTCAGACCATAAATATGTGAGTTTAGGCTCATCATGTCTGAATCTTAGACCACACAAGACCTAGGACACTCTGTAAAACTACCAATATTTACATATTAAATAGACAGTCAGTAGCCACAAAGAGTAAGTGGGATATCTTAAACCAGTGAGTCAAACATCAGGCTCAGTCAAAATAAAGAATTAATTTCTTCAAGGCTCTGTTTGTGAAGTGTTCAAGGACAGGAACAGAATTAATATCTGTTCTTAGATCAGAGCTGATGCCCTTCTTTTCTGGAATTATAAAGTTTATCGCTAAAAGAAGTTTTGGATGGTATTTATCACACTACTTTCTGCATGCCAGCGTTGCACATTGCTAACAAAGTATGTATGAGATGGACTAAACCTTGAAGCAGTTGTAAGTAAATGAGGAATTTTAATTTAACGTGGATTTTTCTTGTTTGATTCAGTGGCAATTTGACCTGACAGTTTGACATATTTATCTGTGAGTTGAAGTAAAACCATAATCTGGAGATAAGGCAAAGACTACCACAATGGTAAAAGTGAGGCCAACTAAGCAGTGATACAAACTGGTCTGAACGACTTGGTAAGCATAGATAGCCCTGTAGAACAAAGTGGTACCATGAAGACACTAGTCTGTATACCTTAGAACAAAAGATACAGCTCTCATCTACAAGAAAGGAGGCTGTACCCTTAAAACCAAGAGACTCTCCTGGCTATGTTGGACCAGAAGAAAAACAATGGGTTGCAGCACGATACTCCAGTTCTCTTTGCAGTAATGCTTACATGAATAAACAGGTTACTGAGCTCTGAGTTTGTCTGTGGTTGGAACTGGTGAGAATGATACTGGAATACTGCAGTTTCAGCAAGTTCTGCTTGTGATGTGTATACCCAGAGAGCACAGAAACAGCTGTAAAACAAAATCAAGGGTTGGAGAGAAATCCCTAAGATAGAGCTTCTTATGCATGTTTACCCTCCATAAATGTCCTCCAGAGAGGCATCTTCATTGGAAGAGAAGGCTGAACACCACAGAGCTTTGCAGTCCAGTGAAGCGAAACATAACCTGAATCTGTGGCTGGAAGCTGAAGCTGGAAAAATTAAGCTGAAAATAACACACATTTTTATTAGAGTTAGTCTAATCACTGGAATACGCTAGTGGGGGGAGGGTGGATTCTCTGGCTCCTAAAGTCTTTACATCCAGACGGATGCCTTTCTGGAGATAGTCTTTAGCAAAACACAATTTATTGGACTCGATACAAAGGTAACTTGGTGAAATGTAATGACCTATGATATATAGCAGGTCAGAGTGGATAACAGAGTGGCCCCTCCTAGCTTGGAGCATTACAAATCTATGAACACTTAAACTTTAGGAAATTGTGACAGCAAGCAGTAATATTTTTCTCTGCTGAGATTTCTCCAAAGCTCCTAAATAAATCATTACATAAAAAGCTTGCTAACCAGCATGGTACATGAAAAGATTGGGGGGTTTTTTGAGCTATGTTGGGGATTTTTAAATCTTTTTAATGTTTTTGGAAGAATGGTTTTTAAGGCTTCCCCCCCCCCCCACCTTTTTACAGTACTGTTAGGAGGCTCTAATGCTAAATCTTTTCAAGAACAGGGAGAATTCCTATGTTGTACCTGAGGCGTCCCCAAGCTATGTAAATTCATCGTGTTTGGCTTTTCAAAACATTTCCCACAGCAATTTTCACTTTCCATGTGCCCTGATATCAGGTTGAACTTCAACTTTACCATCTTGCAGGCTGCCCCACCCGTATAATGAAATTTATATAAAATGCTGATACAAGAACCCTATTCTCATAAGAGGGAGCTGTTAATCTACACACTTCTCACAATGGGAGCTGGGGTCAGGAATCTGTGTGCTTTACCACCTCCTTTGAAGGGGATAATTTTGCATTATCAGTACAGTTGTCTCAGGAGCAGTTCTTTACTCAGCCTCTCCTTGGATGATTCTGTGGGGAAGAGGGGATGCTGACTGTAACTTAAAAAGAAGGTATTTGGGTCCCTTGTTGAGGGAGCAAGTGCTTAACTTTAAACAGGTGCTGAAGTCCATCAATGCAAAATAAATAAATGATCTGTGGAAACATTGCAGCATATACTTAAACACAGCCCTATGCTGCCAGTTCTAATGAGTTACGGCTTCAGTCTGCAGAAGCACTTGAGGAGGTTTGTAATCTGAAGAGCAGGAGAAGTTGCTTGACTTTAATGGGATGGTTTGTGTACTAAAGCCATCCGCCTCCTAAGTGCAGAACTGGAATAAAGTGGTCTGAAAAGCAAAAGGAAGCAAACTGGGAGAGTGCAGTGAGCACACACCACTTAATTTGTTAGTGTTTGTCAGTCATGGGGATATAGATCCACAGGTCTTGGGAAGGATGGAGGGGTGTGAGGCCTTCAGGTGTGATTTTCATTGGGGAAGATTGGGGGGGTGTTTAGAAGAGGGAAAAAAAAAGAAAACCAACTCAAATTTAAACACTTCACAATAATTCAGAAGTAAATAAAAACCTAAATCTTAAGATGGTAGAAACTAAGATGAGTTTGCTTGAGATATTCAATGATTTGACTGTAAACAGGGAATGAGCTGTCTCCTAAATCCTTAGGCAATGGATTGATGGCTGTTTGGTTTGTTGCTAAAGAGGTAACTGTTCTTGATTCAATTCTTGTAATTCTTCCTTTGTTTCTCCCCTCTCAACCGTATACTTAATGCAATTATTTAAAAAGAAAAAAAAAGTAAAAGAAAGTTTAGCTTTGTTTTCTTTACTTTTTTTTTTCTTTTTTTTTT
>VZRN01001761.1:37053-80646 GCA_013397935.1 Dasyornis broadbenti
GTTTTCTTTTTTTTTTTTTTTTTTTTTTTTTTCCTGGAGATTATTACTCCTAACTGTGCCTTAATATAATCTCACAGCTGACTGAACACTACCCTCTGACCTTTCTTTCCTTGGGGATGAACTCAGGTTTAATTGACATTTGTGTCTGTGAGCTCTGTTGAAGAGAGATTAGCAGTGGCTTAGCTAATTAGTATTTAAATGTTCACTAATGTTCCAATGGATTTGTCAATTACAATCTTATTAAAAATTGATGCAAAGATTTCAATTTTTGAAAAAAAATCAGCAATGTCAGAGCTGATTCAATTTCTCCAGAGGATTAAAGAAAAAATCAAATCTGCTATTATGATCTTTTCAGTCATACTAGAAGGCAAGGAAAATATTCCGAATTGTAAATGGCCTATATGTTTCTCAACATGCAAATATGGTCAATTCTTATTGCTGGGTTGGAAAATTTGAGGATGCACAAGCTCTTGTTAGGACAATTTGGAAATATTCACACTGTAATTAGATGTGTTGATATTTTACTCTCTCAACAAAACCTTTGCAGTCTGAAATACTAGAAGAATCTGCCGGACAAATTTAACACATGACATTAGAGTAACTCCACTGGTAATACAGGATATCAATCTCTTTGGAGTTGCCCGTGGTACACATGACACACATTTCACCCCGTGCACTGAGTATGATCTGTAACAGTTTTTAGCCAAAGGGTTTCAACTTCAAATTCAATTCATAGTTTATATAGTAAATTATGAAGGCAGCTTCTGGCTGTGGAAAATCTTTGGCTGAGTAAAAGAGGGGCACCTTGTTACAAGCTGAAAGCCTTGTTCTGACCTGGTGGATGAGAGAAGATAATATAGCAACTGGCTTAAAAACAACCTTCTTTCAACCCCTTTCCACTAATATAGTTCAGCACACAGAGCAAGTATGCAAATATATTAGATTTGGATCAAAATTTGAAATTTGGTGCCCTAAAGACAGTCTTTAAAGAGATCTCAGAAGCCATCTATATAACCTAAATACACTTGACTTTTTTTTCCAAAGATGCTAAGGTATTGCAACAACCCTGCACATTTGGTGTGTTAGGAGTTTCAGCCACTTAGGGGTTACACATCTTCTTCAAATTAAGCTAGTTTATTTGGAAATGTAACTGAACGTAACTGTGGATTTGGGAACTCAGGAAATATAAGGAATTATTTTCATGTGCACTAAATATTCAAGAATACTGGCGTGATGGGGAAGCCCAAGTTTATTTACCTTCCATGATGGCTCTAATAATCTAATGATTATTTTGGGGTGGCTTTTGGGCTCATGATTTAAAAAGGAGTTAATCTATATTAGCACAAAATTACTTTGTTTCCTGTCTAATGAACAACTAAGAAAAGATGCTTTGGATTGAACTAGTGAAGAGACTGTTTTTAGGTTTACCTAAAACAAAGTAATATTTCATTTTCAGATGCTTTATTTAAACATAAATATTCTTTTTCCTAAAGCACTTAGAAACTAATATCAATCTCAGAATTGTTGTCATTTATCCAGCTACTTTTCTTCTGGTATTTTTTTCTTTATTAACTCTTTTTTCAAGAACTTATGTCTCTTTTGGAAAGGGACTTTAAATTTGTAAGTGCTTACATGACTTCCAGTCATCCCTACCACCCCCAAGTCTGATGCCATGGTGCAGACACGTCAACTTCTTTGGGTCCTAAGGGCCAGTAGGCAGTTTTCTGATTAATCTCTTCAGAGGTCTCTGGAATAGAGGTGTTTTCACTGAATATATTAGGAGACATTCTTCGACTTCAACAAAGGAAGTGGGAATCACATAAGGTCCTCTTCTCATGTCTGAACAATGGCATTATCTCCTTCCATCTCTTCTCCCACCTAGCACCCTTTGGGTGTCCTCTTTCTCCACTCCTCTTCACCCCTTTCTCATGGCCTCTTTCAGGAAAGGCAGCATGCTCAGGCCCAGGGGATCCATCTGAAGGGGTGCCAGCAGCCCATGGTGGGCTGCAGACCTGGGCAGACCCAGCCCTGCATTACTAAAACTCTCTGTGGACCCTGACAGCAAAGATACTAGGCTTTGCCCTTCCTAAAACATCCCCCTGCATCCCAAGAGCCATTAGTTACTGTTATCAGGGACAGAGTTTTGGTGCTGAGTTTGAGATATCAGACTGGAGACTTGGGATGAGCAAATTCACTTCTGCATCCTATAGGGCTGTCTAGCATCAAAAGGTCCCAGCGCTTCTGCTGCAAAATGGATGTCTGAGGTAGTCCCAAGACATTGCACTGCCTCCCCCAAGCTCTGATACTGCGGGTGTTAGAAAAAAGCCTTGATAGGGGGAAACATAAACAGATAAAGACATCTGGGGACTGCAGCCAACAACTGTGTTCTGGCAAAGTGAGCCAAACTGCAGCCTCGACACTGCGAGGAAGATATTTGCTGGGGTCACTGCTCACCAGGAGAAGCCCAAAGGGGGCTAGAATCTCCAGTCTCCACTGGCTGCTGGAGGATGGGAGAAGGGTTGAGGGGCAGTGGCACCACTTGGGAGCCCAACCAGGTTTTGGGGAGGGAGAGGATAGCAACATGAGGCTATGGCTCCAGTCAGAGACATCAAAGTGACATGACCTTTTCCTGAATTCACATACCACTTCCTGATGTTGTGAGTGTCAGGGAAGAGAGCCCAGGTCACTGCTACTACATCCCTACAGAAGCTATGGGGTTGGTGGGATGTCACATTGCACCCAGAGCCTGCTACTGGCAGGAGAGGGATGGCAGGATGAAGCAGGGGATCCTGACCCCCTGCCAAAAACCCATCCCAGCTTATCAAGGCACCGTATGGTATGGCAAATGGTGTTAGTTGGGGAGAAACTCTGTGCGGCCAAAATGGAAATAAATGGAAATAGAACAATTTCCTGTAGCTAATTGACATCCCTTGAGAACAGGTAAGAAAGAAGGAACTAGAGTGAATTTGGGTTGTTACTCCTTTTGTAAAAACATTTGCTGACAGTAGCAGCATACGTAAGATCCGTTTCCACTGGATTAGCATATCTGTTCTGCTCATTGCTTTATTAAATAATACATAGTCATTATAATTCCTTTTATCTTGACTTTTTCTTCAAATTGAGAGGCCAACATGGCTTTGCTGAAAATAGAGGAGACAGCCACTTTTGTTAAAACTCTATGTTGAGGGAAATGAACAATGAAAGTAGTGTCCCAGTTGTTAAAAGCCAGATAGCTTCTATATTGTTTTGTCATCTTCATTCCCCAAAATGTTTGTAGTATAGGGAGAGTCAGCCCACTTCCTGGTTTCTTGCCTAATGTAATGTGTTACCCTTAAAGCTTTGTTGATAAGAGATGATTGGCCACAGTTCATAACAGTCCTGCAAGAAATGGGTCACTTTATCCCAGGATTGGACAGGAGGGGGATGACAGCTGCATGAGACAGCTCATCTGCACTTCCAGAGGAAATTCATAAAGCTGGATTTTTTCCTTAGGAATAAAAACAGTAAGTATCCATGTAACCTAAATCTGAGATAATAAAATACTGGATTCCAAACAGAAAATAACAGTAAGAATCTATTGAGTTAAGTGCCAAATTGTGTGTCGTATTGATTAGTTATTAAGCTGACACATTTTTAAATGTCCTGCCCAATCCTTTTTAACAGCTGAAAGTTTTGCTTTTTGGTTCTACCAGGGCATAGTGTGGAACTATATTGCCCAGGTCAACCTGCTTCTGTCAGCTACCAGGTAACAAATGCAATCAAAAAATAAGCATTGGCCTGGTCCATGGAAACAAAGGGAAAACTTGGAAAGACAAAATATTCCTTCCTGCATTTCAGTGTAACATGATATATGTTTAATCAGCTTCTTTTAGATACAAAAACAAGCACATTTCATTTTGTGAAGGCAAAGGGAAAGGAGAAAGCGGGTAAGCTAATGAAAGGGTAACTCACAGATAGGCATCAGCATCCTCTTCATTTTTGAACAAATAAGAGTTGTAAATTACATTGAAGCAAACCTGTAGTCACTTCTATTCACTGAAAGTCCAGCCTAAAATACATTTAAGCTGTTAATTCCCCTTCGATGAAATTGGCTCTCAGTTGAAGCAGGCTTCCTACTTTAAATGAAAGTTATAAAATCATCCTGAAATAGAAACTTGACCCGGGAGATTTGGGTGCACTGAAATGTGTGAGTGCCCCAGCAGTGGGCTTCTGTGTATGGAAGGTGGGCAGCCCCATCCCTGACACACAGCTGCCTGTGCACATGTGCTCCAAGTGCAGGGTGCTGTGTGGAAACAGCCTCGGCCGACTGCAACCAGATGGTGTGGGGATGAAAGCTCATAAAGGATGCCAGTATTTTAGATAATTTCACAGAGGGTTTCTGCTTGGCTGAAGGCACAAGGAAACTCTCTTGCTTGGTGTTTTGCACAGCCAAGTGTTAAATCACTTTATATCAGAGCTGAACCTCAACCTCATCGCCATTAATCTTCTTGATTGGTTAAGTCTTTGCTTTCTGTCAGAAAATCTGAAATCAGAGTGTCAGTGCTCAGCACATGAAGATTTTCCAGCAGTGCCCTGCCTTTTTCACCCCTTTTCCCCTGCTGCTCAGGGCAGAGAACATCCACTCTGTTTCTTGCACTCCATTGTTTGCTGACTATACAGCCAGCCTGAGCTGCAGGTATATCTTTCATACACTCACCTCCAACCTAATGAGGCTTTCTACTCATGTGTTCATTATTCACCTATGTAAAGTAATAGTGGCTGGGGAAATCACAGATTTCCTTGTGTATTTGAATGTATCAGCTCTGAGAATCAGATATCCTTAAAATGAGACCAGTGTTATGAGGAGAAATAATCTTTAATCACAAAAAGTCAAATGCAGTTCCAGCCTCTATTTGTAAGTCCCTGACAGTATTTACCATTTCACCAAAGGCAAAATCCTGTTCTTTCATGAACAAGATCTGGTTTGGGCTACTAAGTGAATGGCCACCCTTGGCATTAAGAGATATCCTCCCTAGACTGTGGAGTCACTGCTGCAATCATTCTAGGAGTCGCACTGTGGGTGAAAGTCTCCTCCCTGCCCACCATGCACTGGCTAACGCTTCACTCCTCCTCAAGGCAATCCATGCAGGGCAACCAGATTTCCTTTCAGAGAACATAACCAAAGCAAACACTTGCCCATGTTGTGGGTCTTGCTTCCTAATAGCAGAGGAAGTGACATTCAATGAATTACAAAGGTGTTTTCTTCTTATGTCAGAATTCATGCCTTCTTGTCTATCAAACCTCTTAGCCAGCACCTCTGTGACTTAAGCATGATGTCTGACTGGTACCTTAGTCACAGGGTATTATTTCAGTTCTCTAATTGAATCACAAAAGGATTTATCAAATGAATTAAGAATAACAACAAAAGGTGATGCATGAACAGGCAAATGAATATGGACATTAGGATGATTAATAGACATGTCTCAACTACTCATCTCAACAAAGCTTTGGTGGTGTAAACAGACCATTAGCAAATAAAAGTAGGATGCTAAAAAGGTTAAAGAGGGCAGCCGCTCAGAAATCAAATGACTGAAAACGAGGTTTTCCAACCTGGTCAAACAGGCTGTGGAAAAGAAGCATCAACTCCCAGCAGGAAGCAAGACTCTCTGGGACCATTCTTGTGATGTGCAGATGTGTGAGATTCACTGAATGCAGATATCCATCTCTGTGACTACTTCCTAGTGATGATCCTAGTTTGAACCACAGTCACTTCACTGGGTGCCCCGGTGAATAAGGCTGACAGACAACTTGCTCACACAGTGTGCACACAGCATGTGCCACTGTGGACCCTTTCTTGCAGCTTGTCCTGTCGGATCTGACAGAAGCACAGCAGAGCTTTTGCAGAGCAGCTTCACCCAAATTTGGAAGGCATGTTTCTGGTTAAAACTGGGCTATTTCATGCAGAGGATAATGTTTGCACTGAATGTCAATGTGCATTTTGGTTTGGTCAGGATAATGCCTAGCCAGTGACCTTATTCAGCCCCAATTAGCTGATAACTGCCAGCCAGTCACATTCCTCATTGTTAGGAGTGAACAAGGCAATCATGGGAGAAAGGTAGCAATAATAGGAACAGCTAATTAGACTGAGTGGTGCACAACACAAAGAAAGGAGGAAGAGGGATGTGAGTTTCTAGATGGTCTGGCTGCCAGCTGAAAATAAAGTAAGGATCTGGAGCCCAGGGCATAAGCGTAAGGCTCAGGTTCAACTCCCTCTGCTTCTACAGCTTTCTCTCTCAAGCCCTTTGAGCACATTTATGTTTTGCAGCACAGCACCCTTGCAGCTCTGCTCAGATAAGCACCGTCCTCATGACACAACAGACCGTGACGCGCAGGTGCCAGCTCTGGTCCCAAAAGGGCAGTGGACAGGTAATTGCAGTGCTCTTCCTGACCCCACTGCTCCATTCCTGGAGAAGGCAGTGGTCCCTTGCCAGCCGCAACCCAGTGTTCTCATACTAGTTCCCTTTTCCCTGAGCAGTGGTGGATTCCAAGGACCACAGGGAGATATGGACCTCAGGTGTCTTAGGGAGATAATAGGAAAGTGGCATGTTTTGTGGGAGGCCATTCTAGCACCTTCAAGAGATCACAGAATCATTTACATCAGAAAAAACTTCAAGATCACTGAGTCCAGCTTCTAACATAGCACTGCCAAGGCAACCACTAAACCATTTCTCTATATGCCAGACTTCCCTCGGGGACTTTGTGCCCACATGATTTGAGTATCAGCAGCACTGATATTCATCAGATTGGAAAAACCTTCTTTCTGAAAGACACTTTTTTAGGTACTTCCCTCTGTTAAATATAGGATCTGTAGAAGAGCACAGCATGACTTGGAGAACCTGAGGGAATTCTTCATATACAGCCAAGATTTCCAGATGAGGGGAAGTATTTTCCTTTAGTCCTATTGCCATATTCAGGCCTTTTACTTCCTACATATTTATTCCAATTCCAGTTTGTTGTATGTCATTTTGGAGAAAAATGTGTAATTATTCCATCTTAGTCGTGCCTACAAAAATACCCAATCACAGTAGTATAATTCTACTGAAACAATGAGGTTACCAACATTTCCTTACCTGCAGTCTTTTTTGTGCGTCTGCAGAAGAGTCATTAACAAGACGTTTTTTAAAAGTATTTGCTGTGGGCTATACCGTGCTCTCACTAATCCTCCTAAAAATCTGGCAATTTCTATTAAAGTTGCTAGAGCTGACCTGGACTTGAATCTAGGCTGAATAATGAAATTTGACCCTCTGTATCTATAGGAAATGTGGTTTTCCATGTGCTGCTTCAGGGGAACCATGTTTCCTGAATTGGACGGTAGGTATTTCAAACAGAAATTATTGATTTGAGCAGGTACAAATCAGTGCATCATGAGAGGGTGGGGCTCCAGCCTAGAAAGCCCTGATGGTTTAAATTGCAAGCTCCATGAGGCAGGGAATTTATATAAGCCTGCACAGGCTGTCATTGGAGGGGATCCCTGATTTTAGCAGAGGACTCGGGTAATTACAGTGAGACAGATACAATAAAGTGTAAGTCGTTAGGCAGAGAAGATAAAGCACCACTTAAGGGAACCACTGACAGATGGGAGTGTGGCTCTGCAGCTCTGAGCAGGGAGAGGCTTGGGTGCTTGCCCCTTCTGCTGCTGAACCTCCTCACAATGCCTGGAGAATAAAAGCCTCATGGCATAATGGTGGTGGTGATGACAAGGGTAATAAGGCTCATGATAATAAGGACAAGCAGGGTTTCCATTTCCATTACCAGAGCAATCGATTGGAGCTTAAGGTTTTCTCTGCTTTTTTTTTTTTTTTTTTTGGTCATCTAAAGCAAGTTCTGTACGGGCTGTGAGATAAAACCCTGAAAAAGGCCTCTAAAAAGGTCTTTGGGAGCAGTGTGGAATTTTAAAATCTCATCTGTAATTTAAAAAATGAAAACTAATATAATTGGTGTACAGTCTGTTTCCATTAGGAGCAGGATACCACTGGGTTCTTTCCTCTCAGCATAGGCTGGATTAAACATACAGGTTAACGATTTTTGGTTTTGTAATTGCTCTCTCTAGGGC
This sequence comes from Dasyornis broadbenti, assembly GCA_013397935.1. Classification (NCBI taxonomy): domain Eukaryota; kingdom Metazoa; phylum Chordata; class Aves; order Passeriformes; family Dasyornithidae; genus Dasyornis; species Dasyornis broadbenti. The sequence continues at coordinate 45,146 of VZRN01001761.1, forward strand.
ATCTGCAGGGTAACAGATCGAGCTTTTGGCCCATTATACACACATACATATTTTGCTCTCCAGGATGGAGAGAAAAGCAGCTGGTTTAACAGAGGTAGTTTTAAAACTACTATAATCTCAAAGCTGCCGACATGCCTGAGAAGTGGTGGCACCTTGCTGCTCCCAAGAGATGCAGGCTGCAGCACCGGGTGCCCCCTGGCACAGAAGGATGGTGTGATCCCCCGAATCCTCATCATACTCCTTTGCCAACACCTGCCACAACTGACCCTTGCAAAAAGATAAATCAGCCTGGGCTGGCCTGAGCTGGAATCTGTGCCAGCAAGATGAGGTAGGGACTGTGAGGAGAAGAGGTGCCACACAATGACTGGGGCCATGGAAGCAGACAGAAGTTATCCTGGAGGGACTGCTGGCAGGGAAATTGGCGTGAGATGGGGGTGGGGGAATAACCTGGCTTCTGCTCAAGGTAAAACCACCTCTTTCCTCACCAGGAGCTTGGAGCCAAGGCTGAAACTGAAGTGCTAAAGAAATAATCCTTGCCCAGAGCAGTTGGCTTTGTTTCAGGTTTGGAACTGTGAGTCAAAGATGTTTTTATGTCAAGACTTGCTTGAAATCTCTCACTGTGGTCCATTTATTTTAGTCTGTGGCTGCTGGGGATGCAGTTCAGATGGGTAACGTTATTTGGGAGCTTGAGTATGAACTTCACTTCCAAACCAAAATATCTTCTCTGTGCTCTGCTGCCTGTTGCTCATGGCTGAGAGATGCCTCAGATGATGCTTGCATACATTGTGATGCTCTGAGTGACACACAAAAAGCAGTTGTAAGCTGTATCTTGTGGGAGTTTGTTAATGATGCAGCTTGCTATTTTTTCTCGAAAGCATGACATACATGGCCATCAGTCAGGTGTCCATGCAGACACCATTCTATCTGGAGGACAAAATTAGCAACTATTACATATTTTAACTCCCTCACACCATCAACTGACCAGATTGTATCTGGAACAGTAAACCTCAAGCAGATGAAACAAAGGAGAAAGAGCAAATTATTTGCTAAGTAAGTATCACATTAAAATAACTATCTTAAGTTAAGTTCTATAGTTCAAGCAGATCTGGGCAGATGAAACAAACATTTGGTAGTATGGGATTTTTCCAAAGCACTGAGAATAGAGAGTGCTTAGCAGATGAGAGAGAAAAACCAAGAGCAAAGAAGGGTACAGTAGCAATCTTGCACAGACAAATAGAAATTTTGTCCCTAAAAAAAAAAAATCTGACATGAAACTGGAACTATTACTTCAATTAAAATCCAATAGCATTGTCATTCCTCCATCACTTGGATGCCCCTGAAAATTTCAGGCCGCAGTGTTTTATTGAATCCACTTACATGCATCAACAATATGTGTTTTGCAGTGCTCATTACACCTCCACTCGTGCAACATGTTGGTTTTTTCCCCTTCTATGAAACCGTGACTTAATGCAAAGTAATGGCATGTCAAAGGCAAAGTTACAGCCCCCGTCTTGAATGCAATGCTGAGTCTCCTGTCATGCGTGGAATGTAATTACCATTATGGCTGAAAAATGAGGGAGATGAACAGTAGTGGCAGTTTTTCTCAAGTTTACATAAACACTGGCTGCAAGAAGAGGGCAGGAACATGAAAATCAAAGAGTTCCTGTCACATCAGTGCTTTAAATCTCTAAGCGGCTCCTTGAAAATCATCTGGCCTCGGTGAACACAAACAACCGATAAAAGCTTCAGTTAAGGTCTGCTCTTATCTGCTAATTTCAGAGCAGTCTTGCCCTTTACCCACTGTCCCTGGGAAAGTAGCGATTTTGGCACTTTCTCTTGGCTTGCTAAACTCTCTGCCATGGCAATAATATTAACTAGCTGAAAAAGAAGTAAAAATGGGGTTGAAGGTGTTTGAAGAGGAAATCCTTGTACCACTTACTGGCAGCTGTGGGGAAACACTCTGTGTGCTTTGCCCATGCAGCCTTACATTTAAAGACTGGGTGACGGAGAGTACCACTTCTCTCATTCCTGAGGCTGGGTGTTATCTCTTGGGCACAGGACAAACCCTAAGCCTGCCCCAAAATGTCTCAGAAATGTGGGCAGCATCTCTCTTCCACCAGCTCCCTCTGAATCTGAATGGTTTGTCTCCTACTGGCATCTCCGGGAAGCAGGAATGCCTTGAGAAGAAGGAAGCGGCAGAGGTGTTTCAAGTCTTCCCCACCCCCGACCCCCCACCCCCCAGTTGTGGGTGTAGCTCTTTCCCTGACTTGTGCCGAGTTAACAGCCAAAACATAAGCCCACAGGTTTCAGGTTTCATTAGGGACCTGAAGCTCTCATCAGGTTTGCCAGAGGATGTTTCAAAGGTAACTTTTCTGCATGAAACTGGGCAGATTTATTGTCTCTGTGGTTTTACTGAACGTCTTTGGCTTCTGTTTTCTCTTTTTGGTTTTTTTCATGTGAAACCCGGTGGCTTAAGGCAGGATTTGTTTTGTGGCTTTGATGGATTGTTGTCTCCTCCTCCTGCTGCTCTTAATGGAGCAGAGCTGTAAAGCACTTCAGATTCAAAAAATTCAGTGCTGGTAGGAAACACAGGTTGCTTCTGCCTCTGTCTCCTGGGTTTTCTGTGCTGCTCTCCCTCTCCTTCCTCTGAGAATGGCTCTGGGCATTGTGCTGGAGCCACCAGCAGGCAGCCACACAAGCAAACCTGGCCTGTGCCGTAGCATGGCCCTTTTACTCCCCAACTCCCCTTTGGCTTCTCCCCATAGCCAGCAAGTATGGGAGTCATGCCATGGAGATGTCCCTGTTGGAGTCTCATCATGGTGCAATGGAGAGGAAGAGAGAAGGAAGCAGGCAGGAAAAAGGCAGAAAAAGGAATACCTCTATGGCAGTCTGTGTACCAAATCTCAATAATGTCTTTATGAAAGAAGACAAAATGGTGGTCTTCTCCTTGGCAGCCTTTTTCTGCTGCTGTTGAAGTCACCAGCTCCAGCGCTTCTGAGCTGCTATAAAAATGGTCCTCTTGAGTCCAAATGGGCTCTTCTCATCTTCCAGACTGCAGACTGTGTGGAAATTGTAAACAGCTGCAAATGGTTTACCTACCAGCAACAGAGAAATGACAAGAAAAATAAAGGATAGGAAAGTCTAAGGCAATCTTAGGTTTGTAGGTTTTGAAACTGGTACTGATTTGCCACAAAATAATCATGTGTTTTCAATAAATATCTTCTTTTTCATTAAAACGTTGCTTTTTGTGGCACAAGCATTTTTCCTGGCAAAAACTTCTTCCCACCAGGGTCTTGCTTAGGATTTGTTTCTGAGCTGATAGAAATCTGTAGGCTCCAAATATTCTGGGGAGAGAAGAGAGTTTCACCCCTCAGATTTTCCAGGCTGAAGGTTCTAGGTGAAGCCAAACTTAAGATCTTAAAATGCAACTAAGTCTTGAAATAACAGAATCAGAATTAATGAGGTTGGTAAAACCAACCAAGTCCAGCTGTGAACATAGCATTCCTTACCATGTTCACCATTAAACAAATATTTCCATGTTCTTTGCAGGATTTGGATCTTCAGATGGGCTAGAGACTCATGCTTGCAGAAGTCATCTCCACAAAGCACAAGTTGAGTGCTGTGTCTCATTCCTTATCATAAAAATACTTCTAAGCCCACAATTAATTTTGGGATCTGTCCCATGGTACTTGACAGCAGCAAGCAGAGCAGGTCTGGGGATGGTCGCCAGGCTGTGATAAGAGGAGCCCAGTTTATTAGATGAGCCCATGGTGGTAAAGCCAGTCCACAGCCAAGCCAGAACCTTTAGTCCAGGGATCAGGGCTGGGGATATATGAGACTGAGCACTGGAGACGTAGCTTAGGCAGAGACCAAGGAGGAAGCCTGACCCTCAGTGTAGATCAGGAGGGAAGGGGAGACCTGCAGAGTTCTCATGGCCAAACCCCTAGGATGAAGCAATCCATCCAGGGCCCTGACAGAGATATACTCACCCTTTAAAGTTGTGGACAGGTGTTTGCAGTCCTATACCCTGGAGAGTACTCACACTACTACAAATCATTCAAGTATTAATGTTCCTCAGTGATAGGAATCAATATGAACAACTTCAATTCTCATTGCTAGTGCTCAGGCATCAGGACTTCATCTAACCTTAACCCCAGTCAGGTGGGGGAAAATGCCATCCATTAAATATTAACTTAATGACATAGTTGGAATAAATGTATAAATGTAAACACCACAGCACTCAAGTAGAGTTGAGAACACCCCAAGGGGCAAGTATTCTTCCATACAAGTGAGATAAAAATTGGGTACTTCAGAAATGGTGAGAATGTTCTTAAGAGTACAATCCTTTTTGCAGTGTCACACAACTATGATGGACTTTTATCAAACTACTATGGTGATAAAAGCCCAGAATTGAAAAAATCAAATGGAAAAACTAAAAGTAGGAGGAGGGTGTTGTAAAGTCTAACGTGTAATGTGCCACGTATTAGTTTTTAATCAGGTTCTATATATGGCCACAGTAAAGAAATTTGACAAGATTCCCCTGCTAATATTTCACATTTTTACTGGTGGTCTTATTTATTCATACTGTGTTTTTATGAATAAAAGCACTGGGGATGGGCAAGAAGAGGTGGGAAAAGCAGAGAGAAAAAAGCAGAGACCATGCTGGAAAAAGAAAAACCCCTCTGAGTATTCATCCTTTATAGAGAGCATTCTGCATTTCATTCCATGTGTGAAAACAAAATGCAGTTCTCCTGTTCCCCAACGTACCAGTGGACAAAATGGGTTTGACTCCTTTAAATATAATGGAGTGGGATCATTCGGGGTTTGGGGTTTATTTTCTATTTCACTGAATTTTCCAGTTTGCTTGTACCTAGATTAATTTATGCCTCTATCTAGTTTTAGACGATTTGTCTATTCAGTTTAGTTCATTTTATGAATCTTTGACCCTTGATCTATTTTTATACATGTAAAGGGATGTAGTTTAGCAGCTAGAGAAGGTTTTGGTTTAATTAACAGCTACATAAAAAGTTTTGACTTTCCTAGCACAAGAATTGCAGGACTTGGGCCACTGCTTCCTGGTTAATCCCACCAGCCAGAGTGCAACACATACAGCAGGATACATTTCACCAGCTAGCTAAGCAGAAAGGGATAAGCTCCAATCTAAGATGAAATCATCATGCTGGGAATGACTTTTACAATCTTAAGGATAGTAGATGACACAGTTTGCATGTAGCATTTCTACAATTAGAGTCTGCAGCTTTGATCAGACGTAGAGAGTGAGTCCCAAAAGACATTTTATACGTTCGTGTGTTTCTTTGAGTGAATTCTTTCCTGCCATGTTAGGCTCTTTCTAGATATCTTCTTGCAAAGGCTTGAGTGATGGAGCTTTATTGGTATGTATATTCAAAGGAGGCAATTTAGGAATTATTTCAACATGACTAAAAGGAAAATCCCTTTATGAAATTCTGGAGATGGTTGCATGTTCATTGTTTTAATAAGCAGAGGTGATACCATGTGGCTTGTCTGAACAAATTAACCTAAAAACTTGTAATTTTTTCCATTTATATTTGCTGGTCTGTTAAAGGGTAATGTCTCTTCCTATGAAGGTTGTTAAATTAGTACAGTTCAGACACTGAATATCACACCTTGGCAAAAGACTTTGTGTTAACTGAGAGAGATAGTCTTTTGGAAATAAAGGCAATAACACAACAGGTTGTTAAACTTTTTTTAAAGGAGAGGTATTTTGAAGAACATTTAAAATTACCATCAAAACTAAACTGTTTTCTTTTTTTCTGTATTTCCTTAGCTTTTATTTATTTATTTGTTTGTTTATTAATCAATATCAGGTTTGAAAGAAAGGACATCAAAGAATAGAGTGGTCTGTAATACCACCTATAGATAAAACCACAGAACAGCCCTTTTGTTGCTCTGTAACTCTGCTTCAGCCCAGACTATTGTTCAGCATATGAAATGCCATGTCACATGGATGAGATCATTTGTGGCACAGGCCACCCAGGTGCAGCATTCTTTTTTCACGTATCCTATTTATAATTATTATTTTTTAATTCAGGTGTAACATTGCACAGGTAAGATACTTCATCGCTCACAAACAGCTGGAACTTATTATTAAAAGGTCCAAACATACATTATTTATGATTTGATCTAAGGGTGAGTGAAACATAAATTATACAGAAACTTAGAGAAGATGCCCTCTCTCCCTAAAAACATTTTGCAAAATGTCTGTATCTCCTCAGTTTTCTGGGAGGTTCTCCCTATCTCACTATTTGGAGACATGAAAAAAGTGCAGGTCTTTTAGAAGGAAGAAATAAAATCAATTTTTTTTTTTTTTTTTTTGGTTCCAGGGAGAAGTGTCCTCAATTAACACTGGCAGCTATTTAATTTCATTTAAAGTAGGTTGGTTTAAAATATGATTCTTATCTGGCCACTGCAGGATGGACTAAGTCTCTCTTTTAGAGCCACCCAGCAGTGGGGATTAAGGGAACTCGGTTACATTTCTTTCTACAGAAACCTGAGCTCCATTAGCAAAATATAGATTTGAGCAGATACGGACCCAGCATCTGGCCCCTTAGAAATAAGATAAAACTGTGAGGAGGAAATTAGAGAAGATCCAAAGCCCATTTAAATCAATAGGGAGGCTCCATAACCTTCAGCAGGTTTTGGATCCCACTCTGAGAGAATAGAAGAACTTGTTTACCATACAGAAAGAAATCCTTCTCAGTTCATTAAGGCCTTGATTTCGTTTTTCTCTAAAATCTCTAATTTCTCTCTCTAACAGTAACTGGCTCTCTTAAAGAAAATAAACAGCAAGCAATGCCATGGTTGAGAGGAGTATATATTGTCTCTTACTAAGAGGGTTGTGCCTAATCTTCTAACACATTGACTTGACCTCAAATGCTGCTGAAATTGTAATTAAGCAACATGTTGATTTATGTACTGGTCTAGAGTTCATAAAATTGACTACTGGAATGTTTTGAAAATACCTTTTCAAAGTAACAGATATTGATGTGCAGTGCTTTGGTCAGGTTGGTTTTGTGGGCTTCTCATTTTTCAGTTATTTTTTTTTTTTTTTTTTTTTTAATTTTCAAGAATTACTGGTCTTATTGGTAGAGATTGTTTGTTAAAACACATACACAAAAAAAACCAAACCAAAAAACCAAACCAAACCAAACCAAAAAAACCAACCAAACAACAAACAACAAAAAACAACAACAAAAAAACCCTCGGGAAGCATAGGGAGGCAAGAATGAGAAATACCTCTCTTATCCAGCTCTAGGCAGGCCTTCAAAAAGTTTGAATTTACTGAAGTGAGAAGAACTGATGCTGAACTGGTTCTTAAGAACATGTCATGTACTGTATAGGGTTATATAAACTCATTGTTTGCGATGATTACAAAACAGCTTCTTATCTCTGGAGTTGTTTAACTCCTGAAACATAAGGCTTGAGGGCACAGCTACTAAATTAATGTTTGGTGAAGTCTCCTGTGCAGTTTTGCTGAGTCATGGTCAGCCAGAAGAAATACCCAGGTCCTGGGATGGTTATTGCATGTGATGGCTTCACAACAGAGCCGTAAGACACCAGGAAAGTTGTGAGGAGCACAGTCTCCATTTCTACCAAGATGTGGGGACTAATGTTAAGGGTTCCAGCAGACAAAATTGTCACCACTGGGATGTCTCAATCCAAATCACAGCTTGCTATTTGAGTAGTCCAGTTCCAGGTGTCAGGGAGGCTGTTTTCTCTATCACCAAAGAAGATACAGAAGAAGAGCTGCAGGATAAGTGAACATGGTGAAGCTGTCTGTCAGCTCTCACAACTGACATCTACGTGGCACTTAAAATCAGTATCTAGGATCCCTCTACCAGGTGTGGAGCTACAACACCTCTAGACAAAGGCATGTCTCCCTTCGTAGAAGAGCATATCTGGGGTGAGGAACATGTTAAAGGCTCTCAGATTCTTATGGCTTCATTCTAGGTACCCTTGGGCAGGTGTTGACCTTGCTACAACCAAATGGGAAGAGTAAAGAAGTTGTGATATGCCTATTTCCTGGTTAGCAAGCGAATGGACTGATTTGCTCCTGTCCATCTGGAGGTCCTACAGCTGAGAAACATCTGCATTGTCTGTGGGGTTAGTGGTTCCAAAGAGGGAAGGACCATGGGAAACCACCATTTGCTTGTTGAAGTTTGCATTGGCGAAGGGAGAGAAGATTCCTGAAATAACAGGGAAGGGGGTGGCAGTGCAGCAGTAAAAATTCTGTGAAACAGCTAACTTTTTGGTGAGCGGTCATCTACTTCTACATTCATGATTCTTGTATGCAACCGAGAGCTGTACCCACAGAGCATCTCCAAGGACAGCTGTAAGCAGGTAACCTTCCCTGCTATGCCGTGTTTTTCAAGTTGGTGCTATGCTGGTTGTCCCTGACTAAAACTGTCCTTCTATGACACGAGGTGCTTGCAAGCTGTGACATTACAGCTTCTACAGCTGTGGTTAACAAGCAGTCTGGTGCCCCCGAGAAATGCTTGTTAAAACTCTAGTTGATGCTGTATGTTTTAACATAGATAGCTCTGTTTAATTAATGGGAGACTGAGTGTAGCATGGAGGTTTAGGAAAAAATTGTCGTTAACTGGAAAAATAATCAATTTTCTGGATCTTGGAATTAGAATTTTTGTTGTATTACAGTGATAAAAACATGCACTATGTGACATGTCTCTGCTTTCTAGTCAGAGTGTTGGTCTCATCCAACCTATGCATCTCCCATATTCATTCTTTGTACATTTTTTAGGATATGTTTTTGGGTGAAAGAAATGCTTCTGAGGATAGTCTTAAAAATAGATTACTCTTCGGGTTTGATCTGATTTTCTTAGTTGCTAAGTCTTAGTATAAAAATTTTAAAACATGAAACTACTATTAGGATTAAATTATTTTTAAACTAGAACATTGAAGGAGACAGTAATGAACACAAACTCTAGAATGCTGAATTGATATATGATAGAATTACGTTATGTCCCTAGCTTTAAAGATGATGGTTTTTCTTACAATCTCTTTTATACCTGTTTTTCAAATATTTAGTACTTATTAATATAGGCAGTAGGACTCTACCAACAGGCTTTCATGTTGAAAACAGCATCATGTTGAAACAGACAGGTGGGGATAAAGAAATGGAAAAAATACTTTGGTGAATAAGGGGTATAAAAGATTTTTATTTTTATTTTTCATTTCCATAAGTGCTGCTACAGTGAACCAGACCAAAAGATCCATACAAGACAATACTCTGATTTTCCTACAAGCTGGCTGGACAAATAGAGAGGGATCCTTTTTCTGACATGTTTTTCCAGCTTAAAAGTATTTGTGATGTAAGGACCACGTTTTCATGAATATGCACTGGAGGATGGATTTATCCTCTACTGGTTTGCCTAATTCTTCTCTGAATCTCTTTTTATGCTCTTGGCCTTCACAGCCTTCTGTGGTAATAAGTCCCAGAACTTAACTATTTGTATGAAAAAGTGCTTTCCTTCCTTTATTTTTAAGATTGCTTCCGGGTAGTTTCATTAGCTACACCTTCAAGTGTTTTGTGAAAAGCAAATACCATCACCTTACTAGTTTTTTGCTGTGGCGTCCACCATTTTTAATCATAGTTACTCTTGAATATTATTTAAAATTCCTACTTTACTGAAGAAAACCTTTCTTGTTGCATATCTGATGAGTTATTTTGTAGGACTTCGTTTCAACTATCTTCATATATCCTGAAAGCCAAATTGTAACTACACCCTTCTTCCATTACATTCTGTCTGGATTGCCCTCAATAATGTTGTTGTTATATTAGTAATTTTTTAGTTAATTTTGTTCTCTTTTACCTAACACCGGTTTTGAAATTTATTTTTGTATTAATGTTTCACACTTGTGAAAAATAAGACAATTGTGTCACGGAGATGGTGTCATTTACCTTAAGACGCTATAACCATGAGAGGTCTGATTCAATAAGGCTGGCGGTTAAACTATTGTAGATCATGGGAGCAAATAAACTGTCTCCCAGAGCTTCATTTTTGGGTGAGGAGAGAGAGGGGGAAAGAACTAATGAAATTTAGTTTTTGCACGTACAAAGGTGAACTATCTTAGCTACCTCAATGTAAATTATTCCACTTGACCCTTACTTGGGCCCCAACATGAATAACATTGAATAAACACCTATTTTTTCTGTGAGGCAGTGACACATTCAGGAGATATGTGGTGAGTTGTAGCTGAACTGGTTTTTTCAACAGCTCCTTTGGACCAGTTATCATGTGGTACAGAGACCCGCGTAACCCTGTGGTGTTGGTTTGCAAGTGAACAGTGAACTAAGCTCTGCCTGTCAGAGTTCCCTTTGCTAGCTCTGCCCTAGGGCTCCCTCCAGCTGCTCCAGGGCCACCTCCAAAGAGCCCAGGTTAACCCACAGCTGTTCATTAGCACAGATCATGCTAAACCCCTTCCATCAGCTCTTTCCAGCATGTGTGCACCAGGGAGCCCCAGGATGGGCCTGGGGATGTGGGACACGGCTTAGAGGTGGACTTGGCAGTGCTAGGCTAATGGTTGGACTCAATCACCTTAGAGGTCTTTTCTAACCTAAATTGTTCTTGGATTCTATGGAAGAAGTGGCTTTGTACTTCAATGAACTACTTCCCCCTTTTCCTACATGGAGGTCTTAAGGGCCTTAACGTATCATAGTGGGAAATGGGGGACTGGCTTTTCCAATGTCACAGTAGTTTGTGCTAGTGGAAGATGGGGACCAAAAGACACAAAGAGAAAACTAAATAAAACTTCTTAAAGTACTTACAAAATAAATTATTTTAATAGTACTCAACACCGTGTTCAGAATTAATTACTTTTTCCTTAATATGAAATAATAATATTTTCATCATATCCTTTCATTAAAAAAAAATGTTAACTTGTAGAAAATGTTCGTAAAGGCTCATATGAAAAGAATCTGTTCACTGTCTTTACACATTTTTGAAAGGATCTAAACATAAGAATCCCCTCACAACCCAGATTTCATTTGCAATTATCAGGAATGAGGGGTGTTTGTTGTGAACACTGTGACATGTTGGTTTTCTTGGAATATTAGTAAAGGGGATGGGTTTTTGTTTTGGGGTTTTTTGCAAGTTGTTGTTTGGCTACAACTTGAACAAATGCATCATCTGAGTTAGACTGGTAAATAATGAAATGTTAGAATTTCTTGCTTATTGGAAAGAAACTTTTTTTACAAGACAGCACAACATGAAAGATGTCCAAAACTGCTTAGAAAATTCTGACAGACCTACCCTATGGCCAAGAGAGGCTGGAAAGGCCAGGACACTTCCAGCTTGTTAGAAAGAGAGTGTCCTGATAGACCAGTGCAAGAAAAAATTAGATGGAGTTCTGTGTGTCCTGGACTCCTAATGAGAGTCTGCTTATCACTAGCTAAAGATAATCCCATTTTCTGATTTAGCATGAGAGGCTGGGTGATGGGAATATAATCTTTTACTTCTCAATCCTTCTGTCCTAGAGTTCAAGTACCCCTATGCTTCCAAGTTCTTTGACACTTTTCCAGCACATTGCTCCCATTCTTCAAGCTCCTTCCCCATTCCCAAACTGTTCCCACACAGAGTTTTCTGTTCCTTCCCCAACAGCACTATGATATTTCACCACCATCTACTCCAAAGTCTCCCCTTGCCTCACCTTATCCATTTCGTATTGTGGTACCCTTTGAATAAAACTGTTGGTAGCACAGTGTTTGGTGAGCTCTCCTAGGCTCTCCCTCTGTCTCCCACAGCGATTATGGCTGATGAGCTAGGTTTTCAAATATTCACTCCCAGCTCTCTACAATGGGAGCTGTTAGATATTGAAATATTACTATAAACCTAGCCCAAATAGGAACCTATTGTAATGAACAACGGAAAATGGTGTGAATTTCCTCCTAATAGACAAGAGATTGTGAGTTTGAGTGTGCATACTCGTGAACATCTGGTAAAATGCTATTTGGTGATGAAAGCTTCCTTCACATGGTCTAGTCCTGACAAAACACATGCTGTTTAGTCTACACTTTAATTTCAGCAAGTGCTACACTTTTGCTTTCAGTGACCTTGTACATCAGTCAGAGGGCATGCCACACACACTGTGGTTTCCACTTGAATGGGGAGGCTGAGGTTGAAAATTGCAGGTTGGAAACTCTACCACCCCAATACTCCTGTCCCCATTGTTGAGGCTAAGCTTGTTGTTGTGGAATAATTACTGTTATGTCGACAAACCAAGCACTGGGCCCACGACCTCTGCAATATCAAGAGTGCTGTTTTCATGAGACTCATTTCAACAGACATTTGCAAGTGACCTTGAACTGCAGCAAAGATACCCTGCTGTTCTTTTGTGATTTAGATGGCCTATGTGGCACAGGCATGATACTGAAATAAATTCTTTCCACAACAATCTCTAGGAAACCTTGACTGTTGGTTGTGTTCTGATGTAGCCCTAATGATGGGACCTAAACTGTTATTGAAGCTGTGTTGCCATTTTGCTGTATGTCCCTTTGCCTTAGTTTCCTGTATGTGAAAGAGAAGAGGGTGGGGTGAAAATACTGTGCCAACTATGCTTTGGTGTTTTTGTTATAATTGTTATCTTGAATGGTGGTACATGGAGAGTTTTCATTACAGATGTAGGAACTCTAGGACAGGAGGACAGCAGGATCCAGGACAGGAGGACAGCAGGATCCACCTCTCTGTCTTTGAATTTGTGTTTCTGATGACTTGATGCAACAGCAGCTTTTACAGCTATACTGCTGTGGCTATGCCCAAGTTATCTGTGTTACTCAATCCTTGCTGTTGGAACATTATCCAAACCTGCTGGAATAGGATGCAAGTAACTAGTTCTTTCTGAGATGGGTTGGAGGTTACCGCTGACTCCTCTGACTGCATCAGAAACCTAAGGAAAACCATTATTTTTTATTTGAAAGGAAAAGCTGAAGGGTCAAAACATAACACCTGATCCAAGGCTTTGTAATGGCTACCTATTTGGATTTGGAATCAGGGCATTTATCTGAATGTAAACTTCATATAGGACTGTGCCTTCTAGCATTCTTCAAGTCCCCTCTTTTCTTAGAAAACAATTAATGAGGACATGTAGGGAGAGATGTCATGGCTGAGCAGGGGAGCCCTCTGCTTAGGTTTTCAGACACTTTGTGCTCAGAGGGAGTAGGTACACCGGGTACAACACTTTGTGACTTTTCTTTTATATGCCTTCTTTTTTAAAAGAGTATTCTGGCACATATTGCTAATACATCTATTGTTAAAGTTCTGCAGGAAAGTTTCCTGCAAGTCTGTCCTGATGTGGATGTGGAGAAAGGTATTGAAGAGATAGTCTTCCCTTATAAAAAGTCTAGATCATAGGTTGAAAAGCCATCATTTAAATGAAAATAGGACCTATTGCAGGTACACTCAGTGACAGGGAAGCTGTTTTGCTGCTAAAGTGCTAAAAGAGAGAACGTGTGCTTTCAAAGCATGAAAGAAAGGATATTTTGTTACTTCCTGTGTCATGAGTGAAAGACGCCTGAGGTGAAATATTGTCTGCTCTATTCCTTTTATTCCAGACCAGACAACCATCCACAGTGGAGCTAGAGAAAATAGCAGGAGAAAGATTGTACAATCTGTTATATGGCAGCCCTTAATATATATACTTGTAGGAAGTTTGAAAAAGTCTGCTTTTACCTTGAACCCCCAGAAGCTGAAAGACTGAGGTGACATTTTTCTCTTGAGGTACTACCAGAAAACAGAACTGGAGTAGTCTTATCTACACTGATGGGCTATTAAAACAGTAGTGCAAAATTCTTTTGAACTGATCTAAATAAGTATTAAGGAAGGTTCAGTGGCAGGGTGGTGTTTGTTGATTTTTGGAGGTTTTTTTTAGTACACATTAGGTTTACATATGTCGCAGATTTAAAACTGAGCTGGATCTATGACATGCTTTGATTCTCTGGAGTCTCCTTTTGCTGGCTTCTCCCATCTGCCTGTGGAGTGCTGTCTCTCACTTACTTGGACAGTCTCACAGAAAAGGGAATCATATCCTAAGCATAAAATCTTTTAAATGTCAGATCTTGAAAGAAAATTTGAAAATCGCATTATGAGTGCTGTGTAAAGCCCTTGTAATTTAGTAGTGACTTATATGAAAAAGCTGATGTTTCACATTCTGTACTGATTAATACATGTTCTTAGCTTATCTCAAAGACATTTCAAGGGCTGGAATTTCATAGATTTTCAATAATTGCATAGTTCTTGTCCAGCCAGTTGAACTTCTGCAGAATTAATTTATTTGGAGGTTGAAACATTCTATCTGTATCCCTCCCATTTCCTTATGCTTCCATGCACTAGGGTGGACAGGAACATATCTGTACTGTGTCTAAAAATAAGCTTTCTGGTTGTCCACATTCTACGGAGCAGAAGATTAAGAACTGGAAGATATATAGGCAGGTGTGTGCGTGTGTGTGTGTGTGTGTGTGTGTGTGTGTGTGTGTGTGTGTGTACATACGTACCTGTGTAGAACACATTTAGTTGAAGGATGTTGGATGAAAGAAGCAGAGCAGTTGATAATCATCACTTTTTCCAATAGAGTTCAAACAGAGATTTCTGGTAGAGATCATTTCTTGGGATTTCTTCTTGCTGTTAATATCACAGAATCAGGTCTTGTTCACTCTCTAACTGCAAGACATATTGAAGTCCTCCTGAGACCATCATGTCTGAGATCAGACCAAGAGAATCCTCACTTGTCTGAAAATTCCTGTTTCCCTCAGATATCTAAGCAAAGTGGGGTAGAAAGTCCGTTAAACTCGCACAATGCCCACTTTTTCAACTCAGGCTCTGACGACACTCATAGTTGTACAGTGACTTCCAAGCAGCCTTCCCTCAAAATCAGAAAGCTGTGCCTTTCTACTCCTGAACTATTTTACTGAAATTAAAAGCATCAGAAAGAATAAGGGAAAAGCCCACCTAACAAAATTGAAATCTTTCTTCCCTTTTTTGCAGAGTTGTCATGCCTTGATTGTAAATTAGAATTTTAGGACTTTAGAGGGGAATGGAGCATTTGGCTGCCTCATTTCATCCTAAATCAGAAATAGCATAATAGAGTATTTCTTTTGCAAAGAAAAGAACAGGAACAACTGCCCAGAAACCTGCCAGTTTTCTCCTGTCTCTGCAGCCAAGCCTTTGGGCTCCTTTCATCTCAGCCCTTGCTATAATTGTAACACCTGCTCTGGCGTTACATGGAGAGCTGAGCCGATAAAGGTGGTGGTTTGCAGACCTGAGCTCACTGGAGCGCCTGAGCTTTTTGGAAGGCCCTGCTTTCCCTGGCCCAAATCCAATACACCACTTAGACATCTGCTTAACTTTAAGCATGTGAGTATCCCCTTTGAAGTCCTATGTATATTGTTTTGCTGGACTGAGGTCAATGAGCTCAGTACCTTGCAGGATTGAGCTCCTGAATGTCAGATTTGATTAAATGCTCCCCTTTTCTTCCCCCCTCCTCCTCTCCTACCATGAAAGCCTGACCAGGGCTAAAACAGCCTCAGGAAGAAAAAAAAAAAAAAAGAGAAGAACAGGCAGCTGTTGGGAAGTGAGCCTGGCTCAGCTGTAGTGCCTTGGTTCTAAACTGTTGCAGATCTAACCAGAATAAAAGCAGAGCAAAAAAATCCGCTTGGAGACCTGGTCAAAAACTAAACCATCTACACTTTCCTAAGGGAGCTGGAGGATCTCAGCTAGAAGTGACTGTGTGTCAATCATGATCATGTTGCCTTTTTCTCCTCAAACCTGTGGTGCTCTTGGTTCACGGGTACGACTGTCTGTTTTATCTAAGTGCCCCCCAGTTAATTGCCCTCCTGTTTCTGTTCTTTTTCCTGCGGCTCCAAAATGCACTCTCCACAAGTGGAAACGACCGTGCTCTCTCTCCCCCAGTCTGTTCCTTGTCAATTCGCATCAGTTTAAGGTCAGGACAACTAACGGGGAACAAGGCACTGCAGCATTTGAACTCAACCTTGCCTTCCCAAGGAACAAACTGACAATTAGTACAAGGATCAGCATCAAAAAAGAGCAACCCAGCGTGAAGCCTGTCTAATTAGTCATATGAACGGAGGGCTTCCCCTCCACTTCCTCAGGAACACATGCCTGTCAGATCTGATACAAAGAGACTTCTCTCCCTAACATAATACTGAAATTAGGTTGAGAACAGGTAGCCCTGCTTGTTTAAGCAACTAGGCTTAGCTGCAGGATCGACTTGCACACCCCGTTTCCACAGTTGCAGTGTGCTTATGACCATATGCTTTGCAAGTGATTGCAGGATGTTTCCTTCCTTGCAAAACACAGGGGAAAAAAGAAAAAGGTTGATCATGTTGCTAATCTTCTCGATTTAATAACACTTCTTGTTTAGATGGAAAAATGAGCAAGGGGAAAAATTAGAGATGAAAGCTGAGTGACAGTCTCCTAATCTCAGAGAATTGTGCTGGTTGAGAGACTCCATGTGTCTGACTCCTTTCTTTTTTTTTTTTTTTTTATGACCCAAACATGTCTTGATCCCCTACAATCTGAAAGACAAAATAAGTATAACTTAAATTTTTGATTACTGCTAATTTTGCTGTAGTATTTGGATAGTAGCTAACAGCTTGAAATTAAGATGCCGTTGCATTTAATGTGATGAAGGTGACAACCAAAGCTCATGCAGTCTAACAGCTTGTCTATACAGAGATACACAGAAAAAAAAACAATCCAAATGAACTAAAAGTGTGTATTTTATTATTAGTTATTTAAATTCCTGAGTCAAACTCCTAACTCAGGGTTTAAAAATCCTTCATCTTATTCTGTGATTCTGTTGAATTTACTTTGTAAGTGAAGCAAATGAGATGAAATAAAAGCTGCTTTTACCATGTCCTGAAACTTTTCTGATGTGGGCTGCAGAATGTATGTGGCATGCTAGTAGTTCTGAATTTTCATTTTGTTCTTGAACATAAGGTATGTTTTATAGTGCTGTGGCTTATTTCTGGAAAGAAAAAGGAATAAACTACTTTGACATACAGAACTTTTGCATAGAGGTAAAGAAACATCTGCATAGGTGCTACATGCATATAGTAAGGAACAAAGAAACACACGCCCACCACTGCTACAGTTTAGTCAGTGCATCCGCTGGGTTTTTATGATGGTGACATGCTGCAACAAGTCCCTCACCAATGGATTCCATACAAACCATAGCTTAGACTGAACTTGATTCTCTCTTCCTTCCATTTCTCCAAAGTGCTTATGCCTCAGTTTCACTGATACGTCTGTCCTATCAGACAAATTCTCTTCTCCTTCTGTAGGCGCTGCCAAACAGCCATCAGAGAAGCTTGCTCCCACAAAGTACCTAAGGCTGCTTGTTTCTGACAGGAGACTGACAGTTGCATGTCCAGATTTGGATTCCTGGCATGACAGGAGAATACCAGTATCAGTCCAAGCATCTGTATTCAGGTTGCTCCTTTGTTTATATATCAAAAAAGGAACAAAGATGTTTTCTATTTCATATAATGCTGGGCTGAGTCTCGGGAGACATACATATGCTTCCTACCATGCCATTTACCTTCTGGTACTTCAGGGGACAGCTGAAACAATTTACCTGGTTCTTCCTTTCCTATCTATCATGATCATATACTTATTTGCAAAGAATTTGAACTGTCCCACTGAAAAGCGTGATAGAAGGCCTTGCCATCATTAGTTATAGTTATGAATGCAGAAGCATGGGCAGCCCTAGCTTGAGCTGAGTGTGGGCTCATGTGGAGCACCACTGTGCCTAAGAAGAAATGCCCAGGAGCCGAGACTCTGTAACTCAATTCTTTGTTTCCTCATGTAGCCGGGTGTGTGTGTGATTCCTCTGATACACTGAGTGATTCAGAAGCAATGCCACACGCCTGCTAGTGAAGCTGCATCTCTCCAGTATTCAGAAAAGTGCTCTCTGCTTTGTTCATGCAGATGCACCACGTATTAATTAACTGAAATCAGATGCTTGTTTCTTTTAGCAGCTTGTGTTTGAATAGACGCTTGGTGGCACACTTTCTCTGAAGAGTGCTGTGGGAATAGTTAGCTGTCTAGCTAAAGACACTTTTCGTTATCTTCCCTTGTCCTTGGCGTAGTGTGTTCATACAGACTTCCTGCATTGTCCTCTGGCTTTTGCAGCTTACATGGAGAGGATGTGCAGATGTTTTTACAAAACAAACAAACAAAACATTTCCCCATAGATCCCTTCCCAGTTCCCCAGAAGGAGAAGAATATTGACAGCTACATTTTTCTGCAAGTTTTGATGACCACCTGTGGGGTTCCAGCTCACCTGAATTTCACTGTATTCTGTGGGTGGTGGAAACACAAAGACTGCTCTCATGAATTTCCTGGGTATTCCTTCCTCCTCCTGCATTGCTGCTTCTAGAGGGCGCAATATTATTCACTATTTGCCTATCCTCAAAAAACCACCAACATTTGCTTTAGCTAGTCCTGGTGATACATATTTCTGTTACACTCTACACACAAAGAAGAATCTCACTGTATTAAAAGATATAAAGTATTTGTACAAGTAGTAAGAAGGTAAGTGCTTTGTGATCTTTCCTTGTAAAAATATTTGTGGCTTATAAATAGTATTTACCCCGCTACCCCTGTTATACAAATACTTGCCTAATACTACTGCTCAGCCATAAGGCTTACTTTGGCTTCCGGCAGTGTTCAGTGGTGTGAGCTGGCTAATACAGGTATCATCTATCTATGAATATGCATTAATGGATCATTAAATGAAGAATTGTGTGTACATTGCCCTGAAATTTTACAGTTTTACATGGCGCACTGTTGCCTTCCTGTGCTTGATAAAATATTGGCTGAAATGTGGGAAAAGTATAGGCAGTACCCAATGTCTGTTAAACTTACAGCTCTGATCATCTTTCCTTCATGCTGTTTCTCATAGCTGGTACTTCACCGATGCAATGGACTGCACAGCACTGGGCATGGGGCCCACTAATGAACCAGAGGCAAAGAACTCAGCCAAAATCCACTGCCATCAGAGCACAAATGTACAGAAATGGCCATATTGTCAAGTGTTTCATATATTTAGTCATGGACAAGAACTGGGGGGAAGAGGAAAGAACAGCAGGACAGTAGTATGTTATATATCCAAGATGCCTGTCATATGATGATGAACTAGTAACTCATTCCCTGGTGTTTTATCTGCAGTTCCCCTAGCCCTACAAGTAGTACTTTAATTAACAGGATAGTTGTCCAAAGCAGTTTTTGCTTATCTGGTCACTCTCCTTACTCAGTGTATTGCTGCTCTGCAAAGCTCTGAGGACTTCTGCAAGGGGGAAAAGAAACAGCAGATTTAGTTCCCAAATGTTCTAAAGCTCCATTTAAAACCAGAGAGTAAAGCTTTCCCATCACTCACATGGGAAGGTTTCAGATGATATAATAGTGTCTTTTTCATCCTTTACAGCTCTGGTTCAGGTCTGTTAGCCATTTCGGCAGTGTCCCTCTGAGGGAACGCTAGTGATTCTGCTGCTGCTGACTCACAAAAGGCTCCACTTCCTTGACACATCACAGTGACTGCAAAGAAAGCCTTTCTCCATGTGAGCCATGCAGCAGCTCAGCCTGGTTCTTTTTATGTTCCTCTCCATACCACTGTAAGTCTGCATAGATGCAGTACCCACCCAGCTGGGGTCATGTCTGCTGCTAACAATCTGCTGACATATTAGATAATTTATATGGGTTTCTTCGCTGCTGCCAAGGGCAAAATATTCCCATATATACCGGTTTTTGTTATCTTTTTTTTTTTTTTTTTTTTAAAACAGATGCTGGTCAAGCTGCAAAAGCAGGGAAATTTCCTGAAGTATTGTATGTTTAGCTTAATAACGCTGCCTGGTCTGCTCCCCAGAAGTGTAGGATATGAAACAATGGGGAGCTAACAGTCAAAGTTTTTCCCCTTGGCATGTCTGATGGGTCTTTTGCTTATTTGTTTCTTCCTATACCCACCTGAAGTGGATGCTGTGCAATTTGCTTTCATTCTCTTTTAGTTGAGAGAGGTCTAATTTACCTTCAGGATCTTCATCTTCAAGACTGAACACACGGACAGTTTGCAAGACATCTTAATGTCTCTCACAGAGTTTTTGACCCCAAAGTACTGTCTTTGTTTATGTAACACAAAACAGATATGCTTCGTTGTTGTGATATTACCATGAGGGAGCTATGTTTGTTGCCTGCTTCCCAAAACTTTTGGTGTCCTGAAGGAAACAAGGCTGAAACAATTCTACCTGTCTATCCCACCCTGTCTCCAACAAAACTTCTGCACTACTTGGGTAATTTCAATTTAATTTGGAAACAAGGATGGAATGTCAATGGTATTCAATGTCTACTTGTTCTGTGACGATAGACTTACTAATATAAGAGGCAGGAATTCTCTTTATACTTCCATTCATGGAATAATTACAGCATGACATGATTCTCTTATTAGAAAATTATTGACATAGCAAATTTTATCACAAGACATAAATTCATGGGTGACCAGCCTTCATAGGTTCTACTACTTTCTACTGATAATCAAAATATTTCTTTATGTCCCCTTCAATACATGCAACTGAGAATTTGCACATACTGGTGCTCCACTGCATCATAGAGGAATAGCCTGGTCCTCCGCAAACTGAGCATGGGGTAGATGTACCAGCAGACTTGTTCCTTGAACCTCAGCTTTGAGTCTGGTTTCCCAACATACGGAGTTTTGTGAGCTCTGACACATTCTTCCTTGCTTTGATTACGCAGGTTTCATTTGTGAGAAGCTTCTCTTAAAAAAAAAAACAACAAAAGAAAACAACAAAAAATCAAACCAACCAAAAAAATATTAGTAAATTCTAATGATACCAGAAGAAGCAAAATTAACTTTAGATGTTTTGTATGTGCTATTATCTCATATATAATAGTTTACACCTCTTCCAGTCCGCAGCATGTGGATGACTAAACAAGCTTGTTAGGAACTTCACTCTAAGCCTTCAAAAAGGACTTCACCTAGACATGTGTAAAGCTATTTGGTATCAGTGGGGCACATTAATATCAAATCTGCTGAACAGATAGTAAATCTGGTTTCTGTCTTTCTTCTTAAGAAGGGAACCCAGCTTTTGTAAAATCTGGGTTCCATATGCAGAGCCAGCTATGAAGTCTTTCCTTTCACAGGAAAAGCCTGCACCAGTGTCCTCAAAGTTTCATCAGCTCTGTTATGTCTCTCATGTCCCTTCCTTCCCCCCCAAGAGATTCAAAGTACCACTGCTTTGGTCAGGTCTGCCTCTTCTTTGCTAGAGACAGATGGTAATAAGTAGGTTTTATGTCCCCACTACCTGTTAATAAAGAGAGGATAAAAGTGATGAGCCTGTCAAAGGACCAAGGTAAAGAGCCTAGCAAGGAACTGCAGCTTCTGGTGTCAGTTGTGTGAGCCAACAAAGATGAAGTGACCAGGTTATGATCAGCCTGTTAGTATAACTCACTCTGAGTTTGGCTGCAAAACAGTTTGTTACGATCCTTCCCGCCTGTTTTATGGCTTTGAGGGGAGGTTATTTTAAGATATCAAGAACTAAGTTCAGGAATATGGTTAACTGATGAAATGACCCCATCTTTGCTAGATTGTGCATGGCATGTTTCCTGTGGATAGCTGGGCTAAGTTCGCCAGTAACTGTGTGTTAGCAAAGATCCATGTAAACAGCGGCTTAAGAATGTATAACAGTGACACACCACAGGAAGAACACTGCAGAATGATCACTGTTCATTAACTCCTCTGGGTCGGGGGCTAACTGTGACAATGTTTCAGCTTTACGTCAACATTTATGTGCTCTGAGAGAGAGCTGGCATTTCACAGCAGAAACTGCTTTTCTTTAAAAAGAAAAAAAATCTAAAAGTAAAATGAGAACCAAAGTGAATTACAGATGTCAAGGACTGTAGGCTGCCAGTGATGACATGAGATAGCATTCAGATGACTTAGGCAGTGCGTGAATAAACTGAAAATTCTTTTGTTGAAAAAAAGACAGGAAAAAGAAAAGATGGTTTTCACTTCCTCTTTTTCTCTGAATGCACAACCTCCCTTCTCTACCCCTGTAGCCCGTGCATCTCTCCCTTACGTGTTTCAGATGCACTCAAAAGTTGGTTCTTTTTGGTTCTTGATTTTTTGTGAAAGCCCTTTCATTTCCATGACAGCTGGTTCTCCAGATTTCAACATGATGCATCTTTAAGAATGCACTCGTATGTTAACAGAACAAAAACAGGGTAAGTCACATGGATATATTAGGAATCCCACTCTCTGCTAAGAGGCTGCATCTCCAGTCCCACCATCACTATCACCTACACCGTTGTTAGTGGGACAAGTGCATGCTCCTCCTGTAATTCCACCATCACCACCATGGAAAGCATAACAGACACAAATTTTCAGGCAAAAGAGCAAGGTCCAGAAACTGATAAGAAATAATAAGATTAAAATGTTATTCAAAACTGTATATACTCAGGTTTTAGTGGAGAAGACCAGCAAAGTGATGGTGACCATTGTGTTGTGCTTGAGACTAGTCTGCACCCATTCAGTTCTCCAGTGCTCAGGTCACACATGAGAGAAGGATCAGTCACTGTAGATTAGTAGATGTCATCCATTTTAGTGACAGTAGAACTAAGTAATACTTCTTTTTCTGCAGCAGTTGGTAGTTTCTCTAAAGACATTTCCAAATTCAATTGCTGTTGGGTTAATTCCTCTTCTCTTATATCATACTGCAGACTGGACAGCTGCCTCAGCTGGTGTCTGAAGCTTCAACAAAGAAGAGGTCAACAAAACTATTTTTCAACATTTAGCAGAAATCTACTGAAACTGTCAATTTTAGAAAGCTGATGGCAAGTTGTTTGACAGATGCCAAGTGGTAAGAGCCCAAATATACTATTGGGAATGTTTATTTGTGGGCATAATCTCCCCTGTCAAACTGAAGAAAAGGAAACCATGCAGGTTTCAGATATTAAGTGACAGATTTCATGCAGTCTTTCTTTCGCTGAAAACGTGAGTGCATGTTAAACACAGAAGTGCTCTTCCCAATCCCTAGGAGCAGATCAGTGCAAAAGGCACACAACCCTTTGAAACTGACCTGAGAAAATAACGGGTTCAAGTATTGGTTGCTTTGCTAACAAAAATATTTTAAAACCTCTCTGAAATCTGACCTAATTGAATACAATCATGTCATTAGCTGTTGGTGGGTAGTAACGTCAAGTTTAAGAATAGATTCTGTCTTCTTCGTGAAAGCTCAGAGAGAGTCTACAAATCAAGCTACCTTCCCAAATGTCCTGTTTTATAGGCAGTACTAACACCATCTCTCTATGTGGTGCTTTTAATCATCAGACTCCAAGGCCTTTTCTGCATCAGGTTGTTATCACTGAGTTTGGGTTTGAGCAAAGCAAAGGAGGAATGTAGAGCTGTTGCAGTTCTGGGCTAGAGTCTAAGACCAGTTAATTCTGACCTTGTGTTCTAGTTACCACACTATACTGATCAAGATCAATTGTGCCATTGCCAAGGAAAGGTGGGGGCATCGCCTGAGGTGCAAAACTGTCATTATGGCTGTAAAAGTTTAGCTGTGCTTAAGCCACGCTTTCTTCCTAGCAAGTATTTCCATCCCTGGGACTTACTACTAAATGTTCTCTCTCTCTCTCTCTCAAACCTTCTTTCTTAGTTTTCTTTCCAATACCAAATATCAGATATGTCTACATGCCTGTTTATTTTGCCAGAATTTACCTTGGCTTTCTCTTTTTGTCCTAAAACACCTGTTTTAAAGTACTCACTAAATTATATCCCAACTTCCCCCTCTTACCCCTCCTACAGCCTTACTGTACACCATTATGTTTCTTTTATTGTGCCAGTCTTGGTTTTACTATCTGCTTAGTAAATCCGTATAATTTATTCTAGTAGGCTAAAGTGAATTTTCTTTTTAATTCTCATTTATTCTAGGCCTTTTTAGGGGATCCATGCTCATCACACTTAATAGTTTTAGTATTTTGTAAAATATATAAAGGTGAATATCACTTTCTGCATGATCACTTACATCCAAATGTTTCAAACCTGAGAGACAAGGTTTGTCTTGGCAATGGCACCCATAGCATTCCTGGTGTTAGGAACAAAAAAATATTAAAATATTAATTCTTGTACTGTACTTTGGCAGGTGTCTTTGAAATTGAAAGTTGCATGACAGGTTTCTGTACTCCATACTTGTCAAGAGTTTCTGTAACAGAAAGAGGAATGTGAACTCAGGTGTATGAAAAGGGGCTATGCCATGGACTTTTAAAGAGAACGCACATATTTCAACTCGTGTGACACCTAAACTCTTGATCAAATCCTTAATTTGCCAAAAAGTGACAATGTAAAATACATTTATTACCTTGAAATACACTATTTTAACCTGTTTTAAATAATAATTTCCATTACTGGAAAAATTAATGAAAGGTATTTTTTTCTTTGACAATATCTTTTTTTTACTTTGAAATCCACATACAGATGGAATTAAAGCCTATGACTTCAGGCTGATTTTCACCACAAAAGTATCTCCTAAAGAGAAAAAGGCAAAATGTTTAACCTTAAATTTAAGAGACTACCACAGAGGCAAAGTAAGCTTCTATAAGCTCAGACCTCAGCAGGGCTTAGGGGTGAAGACAAGAAAGCTAATCAACCTCTAGTGTAACACAGAGCTGCCTTGGCTACTAATCATCAGCTAAGTTGTGGCAGGATTTGGGTATATTGTGTAACTATGGACATAGAGGAAGGCCAAATCCTGCTCTGTAGTCTTTGCAGTATCCAAGCAGGCAGAGTCAGGGCAGTGGTGAACGGAGGACGAGTGAGCTGTCTTTTCCCACTGATGATCACCTGGCACAAGAGGAATCTCTTCTCCCTGGAAGTCACTAGTGGGGTTCCCTAAGGCTCAGAATTGGGGCTAGTCCTGTTTAATATCTTTATTAATGATCTGGACAAGGGAATTGAGTGCACCTTCACTAAGATCACAGGTGATGCTAAGTTGGGCAGGAGTGTTGTTCTGCTGGAGGTTCTGCAGAGAGATCTAAACAGACTGGATCAATGGGCTGAGGCCAATGGCGTGATGTTCAATAGTGTGAAGTGCTGGGTCCTGCACTTGGTTCACAACAACCCCATGCAGCACTACAAACCTGAGGAGGAGTGGTTCGAAAGCTGCCTGACAGAAAAGGAGCAGGGGGTGCTGATTGACAGATGGCTGAACATGAGCCAAGAGTGTGCCCAGTTATCCTGGCTTATATAAAAAATGTTGTGACTATCAGGACCAGAGAAGAGATTTTCCCTCTTGTGCTTGACACTGGTGAGGCTACACCTCAAGTACTGTGTCCAGCTCTGGACCCCTCAATATGAGAAAGACATTGAGGTCCTGAGGCGTGTCTGGAGAAGGCAACAAAGCTAGTGAAGAGTCTATAGAGAGTAAATCATATGAAACAAGTGGAGGCCCAGGGGTGACTTTATCACTCTCTACAACTGCCTGAAAGGAGGTTGTAGCAAGGTGGGGGGCCAGTCTATTCTCTCAGGCAGCCAGTGACAGGACAAGAGGACATAGCCTCAAGCTGCACCAGAGGAGGTTCAGTTTGAACACTGGGAAGAATTTTTTTCATGCAAGGGGTAGTCAAGCATTGGAATGGACTGCCAGTGGGGTAGTGGAGTCACCATCCCTGAAAGTGTTTAAGAAGTGACTGGACATGGGACATAGCACTGCGTTTTAGTTGACAAGGTGGTGATCAGTCAAAGGTTGGACTCGATGATTTTGGAAGTCTTTTCCAACCTAAATGATTCTATAATTTTTTAAAAGCTTCCTATTTACATCCCTAATGCTGGGCCAAAAGAGCACACTGGAACGCAAATGTAGTCCAGTTCTTGTGTAACCAAGGATCATCTAAATAAAAGCCCAGGAAAGGTGATTTTTCTGCTATGGAAAAAAATAAGATGCAAGATAGATAGATAGATAGATAGATAGATAGATAGATAGATAGATAGATAGATAGATAGATAGATAGTGTTATCTCATTTTTTTTTGAGAAGAGCTGTTCTCACACTTTTTGACTTCCCATTGTTTTTATCCCTGAGATATCCAATGTACATGACTTATACCCATTTATAAACTGTATCTATAATTGTATTTCCTTAACACAAACAGCAAGGTATTATTCTATTAGTTGACTTTCATTTTTGTTTCATAGTAACAGCAATAACATTTCTGTCAAATTTTGTAAACCTTTCCTGTATCTCTGAAAACCCAGCCCAGCTTTGTATCCTGCAATGCTTGAGGTTAACACATCACTTATTCTTGTCTAGCTATATTTTAAACTGCCAAATTTGAGCACTACAAGACCATAAATGTTCTTCATTAGCAAAAATTACACGTTCACTTACATTAAATATGAACTGTTATAATATCATGTCTGTCATAGGGCAGTGCTAGTTTCTATGTCACCCAGAAGCCTAATTGATTTGTGTTTTCATTACTGCAATCATTATTGGTGAAGGTTTTAAGATCAACCATGAATACTGTACTATGGTCAACAATAAGTTAAGCCCCAAAACCAGCCAAAAATTCCTGGTAAAGCTGGACTGAAATATTGGTTCAAGCTCTTCTCTGACCCATGTTAAATGAACTGTTAACTTTAAAGGGGCCATAATTTCACATCTGATCACCTGAAAGCTAATGGCAGCCTACTTGACATGTAACCACTTTTTATGGTGCAAATTCCAGGTTGATTGGTTTCCTCACTTTGATATAACTAATGAAAGCAAGCTGGCTTCTCCCACAAACCTGTGCAGGCAGGGCAGGAAGTGCTTACCTTGTAGGCTTGTCTTCACGCTGCTGAAATGAAAACCCTTTCGATGTCAGCCTTCCAGCAAAGTGTATTCTGGGAGTTACACAAACTTGTGAACTGTTTTCCCCCAGTGTTATTTACGACCACATTATTTCAAATAAGCTTAGTTTCCCTCTGCGAGCTTAGCTGTTGCCAGATAAATCAGCGGTATGTTATGGGTACTGAAATATGTTTTTCAAACCCTAATCCTGAATGCTTTCAAAATTGCAGGCTTAAAAAAAAAAAAAAAAGAAATCCTTTTTTACGCCAGAACACCCCCAGTCCTGTTCCTCATACTGCTAAAATAAGCAAAAGCAATGCCTTTCGGCATGCCACGGTGTGGGAGTCCTTCTTCCTCCATCCTTAAAGTGTGGAAATAAGCCAGAAATATCTGGCAGGCTCCATTTGCTGTGCCTGATGGCCCTGGCAGCAGGACCCTATCTGCACCCGCTGGATTTCTGTGATTGTGGCTGTGAGGCTTCAGGCAGCAGAAGGCTGCTGGAGCAGTTCTTCAGTGACAGCAGTGCTGCTCCCAGACTGTATCACACACTCTTTTACAAGCTTCCCTGCATGAACTGGGAGAGTTGTAAACCACAGCGCTTCTTCTCACTTTCCAAGATCACTAGGCCAGAAATGAAACCTTCTTTGTTCTATGGTCACCCTATTCCTCCTTGTTTTCTATATTTTTCTTTTCTCCGTTTTTTGTTTTTTGGGGTTTTTTTGTTGGTTTTTTTTTTTACTACCACTTTTCTTTACACCTACCAGGAGAGGCAGACACAGATGCAACACTGAGTAAAAATGGAAAAGCACCATTCCTGAAATTTCTGGGAAATGGCTGATAACCTTCTTTTAATGATTTCTACCGCTAGCTCTCAAAGCAAAACTCATTGCCTTTACTCGTTGTCTTTGGGTGTATTCTACTGCTGTATATTCATGGAGGGAAAATATGCAGAGATCAGCAGTTTCAAAGGCAGTCTCTAATTTTAGGTTCTTAGCTTTGGTTATTTTGGGACAGAACTTTGGACACAACAAAAAAATTTCAAGGAACTATAAATCTAGATGAAGTAAGTAACACCCAAGACATCTCAAACCGGAGATTCAAAACCAGATTCTTCTATTAAAAAAAAAAAAAAAAAAAAAAAAAGTTTTAACATTTGCCAGAAACTATTTTTCTTAGTTGTTGAGGTTTCTATTCTTCCCAGCACCTCCCACTATTCCTATTTTCATATTGCCATTATGGGCAACTCTGAAATTCTCCTACCAATTCAAGGGCTGCAAAAGTCGAGTGAAAAGTTTGCCCTTTCTCATAAATGTGCACATGATCATCTTTATGTTGTGTAAAGTTTGATGATTTTTTTAACCAAAAAATACTCCTTGAGACCTTTTTTATTTAGTTGAAATTGTTCTAAATATTTCTAAATTGCCAATTTATTGTTTATTAATATTTCTTAAAGAGGCAATTTCCAACAAACAGCAAACAAATTACCAATTTAAATCCCACTTGCTTAATAAAGCTCAAAAGTGCTGATTTATTATTTTTCAATGAAAACTAAATATGAAATGAGGAAAAAGTCAAAAAGACCTGAAAGAAAACGAAAATTAAAAAGGTCCACTTAAAATATCTGTCACAGATACAAGAAAAAAAAAAGAAATATTTATTGTTTCAGGAGCTTGATTAATGAGTATGTTTTCCAAGCAGCACAACTGCACAATCAAGTCACACAATAGCCAGAGATTTACTTCAACCCATAAACGATGTGAGTGACGGCTTTCCTGAAAACTGCAAGCCCAAAATTTTGGGTGGACCACTGTACCTAATCAAAGGAGAGGGAGCCATCACGTTCTTGCAGTCTGCCAGGAACTGCGTCTTCACTTCCATCATCAAGGTGAAAGTCAAGAAGAAGCTCAGTCCTATCTCTAGGACAGATAAATAGACAGACATACATATGCCTGTCAAGATATCTTAACTCCAGCAAGACTTCAAAAGTCAGGAACTAGAAGAGATTTTTCAGATGCTCCAGCAAACTGCTTCCATATCACTGAAATAAATTTTTGCATCTTTAAAATGAGCACTGAAATAAAGAAGTCTTGTTTTCCACTAAAATTTTGGTCCAGAGCAGTGGTTTCAGCTTACAGTAAATCTTGTGCTGTTGCAGATCATGGGTTGCTTGTATTGTTTCATGGAAGGCAACTAAGAAAAGCACCACTGGGCGAGTTTAAGTGTATGGTACTGCAGATGTATCTATATGTATAGATAAGTGTACACACAAGCACATTTTGTTCATCTTCAATAATAGTCCCATCTGCTAAGTAAGCAAGTTACATTTCATGATTTATAAAATGTTGAAGTGTTCTGAAATGCTTTGTGGGTAAAGAAATTTAAAATGCTTTTTCTGTAAAGAAATCAGAGAAACAGATTTTGCAAACCATTGAAATGTAGTTCTCTTCAATGAAGAAGTTGGAAAGAAAATTTTGTGTTCTCTGTTGTCTTTTTTAAGACCTGTGAAGAAGCTTTTCTAAACTCATCCTTCTCTCTAACATGCCAGCCTTTCTGCTTAATTCTGCAAGTTAATGCATATTTCCTCTAACTCTGCAAAAGAGGTGGAAGGGCTCCTAAGGACTTTGGTTTGAAATTGAGCATGAAATGGTTGTATAAAAATAGAGCGTTAAACATGTGGCTTTTCATAACACTTCTGATTATTGATTTAAACACCAAAATCTAAAGCTGATGCTTGGTCACTTCGAGCCTGGTGGGCATTGCATAGGTCCTGGCAGTTCTGGGTGTTGGGGCAGAGTGACTCGTTTTGCTTCAGTTTTCAATTAAGTGATGTTGGGAAAGCCGAGCAAGACAAACTTGTATGTTAATTATTTGTATGTATATACCTTTGAAAAACCAAAAAGGCTCACGGTTTATGGTAAGTGTGACATGAAAGGGAGTAGAGGTTCCCTCAATGAATGGAGTCGGGAAGGCCCTGCTGCCTTTGCCTACCCCATCCCACTGTGGGGAGCTCAGCCTTGCCCTCCACCCTGCTCTGGTTCAGGGCAGACTCCCCTGGGGCAGGATGTGATGCTGGCTGGCCACCGTGTAGCATCGCTTTCCTGGAGATGCAAGAGCCTGTCCCTGCCGCGGGGAGGGAGGCTTACAGTCCCCATGCCCCTCGGGGCAGGCATGGCATCGGCGGCTGCAACCCTCCTCACCTCCTCACAAAGGTTTTGCAATGTTGGAATTAAATGATCACATCCGAAGTCGTGTACTGTGTGGTGGTTCTTCTAATTATAACTGCAGAGCGTTAGGAATTCAAGCCCTAGTGAAAATTTCATCAGCTTTCAATGACGGTTTTAAACTGAAAAAAAAAAAAAATTAATAAAAATGTCATT
Organism: Dasyornis broadbenti; assembly: GCA_013397935.1. Taxonomy (NCBI): domain Eukaryota; kingdom Metazoa; phylum Chordata; class Aves; order Passeriformes; family Dasyornithidae; genus Dasyornis; species Dasyornis broadbenti. The sequence continues at coordinate 75,430 of VZRN01001761.1, forward strand.
GCTGTCATTAAATGTAAACTTTAGGTTTATGTGGAAAATAGTGTATTTTCTGCACGTCAAGGGACATTAAAGTCTAATTTTGTCCAGCTGACGGGACGATGTGTGCTTGAGAACTGGATGGTCTTCCAAGCCAAACTATGCTATACATACACAGTACGGCACGTTGGAATAGGTTCCTGTACACCTATAGATGCACTTATCCTGGCGCCTCTGCAGCAGCTGTGCATGCACTCGTAAGCTTGTACCACAAACAGATTTGCTGCACGGCTCTGGATCGGGAAGGATGTGTTTAATGATCCTCCTGGCTCGGAGACCTCCTGCGTGTGCATCTGTCCGTGAGTCTGTGTGTCTGCGCTGAGTTATGCCCGGCTGTTCGTGCTCTCCGCGGACAAAGACGTCTCCCGTTCAGGATCGCGGCAGCCTGCAAAGTGTGAATAATTTTCAGCGAGGAGTTACACTAAATGGGAAAGCTTTTAGCACATTATCCACTGGCAATTGGACTATAATCTAATTGTCAGCCCTCGGGTCTTAATAGAGCCTTTCTCTCTCCACCATTGGATTTGCATCTGGGAGATGCCTAATGGGTTTAAAATGCCTCGCATTTTGCTCCAATAAGCCACCTTCTCGCTGTAGGTGACATTGAGATGTTTTTGTTGTGAAATTGGATCTCGAGTACCTGGGCTTCTGCCTTACTGGCGCGGCTCTTGCCGTGAAGAGGAGAGCGTGGAGCGGTGGCAGGGGAGCGATGTCCCTGCCGCAGCAACAGCACTGGTAGCGGGGGCTGCTCCGAAATTGGAGAGCGCAAAGGGAGGAGGAATCCGGCGGACAGAGCAATACAATTACGTGCAGCAGAGGAGAAAAAAGCTCCTGAAAGCAGGGCTGATAATCGCGTGAGGTTGCAGAGGAGCAGAGCCCGAGCAGGAACTGGGAAGCGCTGTAGCCATCGCTTTGTAAAGTAGCGTTGCGCTCGCAAGGCACGAACGGGCGAGCTTGAGACCCTGCCCGAGCGAATAAACACCATTCTTTACACTGGACAAGCTGTTCTCATCTACAAGGGGGAAAAATAAGAAAGAGCAAAAGATTTTAACTCTTCCCTCCCGAGGCAGGAGTAAGCTCAAGCCTAAAGCAGTGCCGTAGGTTACCTTGGAGAGGGGGTGCGGGCTGGAGGGTCAGACACAGACTCCGGGCAGCACCGGGCCAGCAGCTGTCACGGTGGGACGGCGGCAGGGAGGGTCTCGGCAGCGGCACCCCGCTCCCGTAGGCTCCTAATTAAAGGGAAGAGTGGTCCTTGCCCTCCACACAGGCGCCGGAGGGGAGACGTGGAAGTAACGGAGGAGGAGGGATGGGATGGGATGCAAATGTCAGGTTATCCCAAGGGACAGCCGGGAGAAGAGCGGGTGTCAGCTCGGCTCCGTGCCGGGCCTGTTTTCGGGACGCAGCCCCACGGGTGCCACAGCAGGGCTGCCTACATGTTTGTCTCTGAGGAGTGAAGTGTGCGGTGTGGGGGCTTTGGCGAGAATAAAAAAAAACACTAAAAGGGCAACGGCCCCTCATCACTGCGCGAAAGAGTCGCCTAAAACGTGAGCGCGGCTCCCCGCCCGGTCTGCGCCCCTCTCCGCACACCCCGCCCGCCGGCGGGCCTGCGCGGCCGCGCAGAAACGCACAAGGTCGGAGCTCTTGTCACCCAAGCGAAGGCGCGCCTGAAACCATCCCTCTGGACCCCAGGCTGCCCGAAGGGTTTCTGCGCGTTTTCTGTCCCTTGCACATCGTTCCCGTCGTGATTATGTCTAGGTGAGGAAAGGGCCGGGAAGATACGGTGTTCATGGCTTTCACGGAATCGGGTTTTCTCCTCGGCTTTTTAGGGATCAGAGAGACGTTTTGGAGGGGAGCTGCAAGTTCCCTGTTTGAAACTTGACGGCGAAACTGAGACCTAATCCTGATTAAAGCTGGGAACCGAACGAACGCGAGATTACTGCACGCTGTTTATTGCTGGTGCACAAGAAAGTAAGGAGCTTTTTAGGCAAAGGAAGGTGGGGAAAAAAAGTACTTTGAAAGAATGAAGCCTAATGAAATGGCTCTGCCACAGCAGGCTGACACCAGCGACAAACACATGGATTTTCTAGACTGAAAACAAACTGCAGTGTAGATTGCGTGTTCTTTATATACGGACAAACAATAACGAAGTGTTTAATTGAAACGGGTTCAAACGAGGCAACTGCCCTGTTGGGGAGCAGCAAGGCTGGTAACTCTGCTCTCGGCAGAGGGTCGGTATAGTGGCGACAGACGCTCTGTGCCTGCGTGCGGCGGCGACTGGCTGCTCCTGTTCTCATCCCCCGGGAAGAGCGCACGGACGTTATTAAATACATACACTTGGTTGGGAAAAGAGAGAGGTATCAAGAGCGTTGGGGTAGTGGTGTGTTCCCCCGCCATCCCCTGATCTCTGGAAGCCGCCCCGTCGCCGTAGAGGGCCATAGTCAGGGACAGTAAAGCAGCCCAGGGAAGCCGGGCTCTCACCCTTTCCGCACTCGGGTTGCCTGATCCCTATGTCTCCCTGTTCGGCCCCGGCGGGGGAGAGAGCCGTGGCGAGGTTTAGGCGGCCGGAGTAGAGACCCGTTCCCTGCCCCCGGGGAAGGAGGGGGTGCTCTGAACGTCTAGACAAGGCTCACTTCCTTATCGGAGGCGGAGGGAGGGAAAAAAAACCCTACAAAAATATAGATTCTCATGGGATAGAGCGAAAAATTGCATGGTTTTACCAAGCAAAAGAAAAGCCATCCCGTGTGGAGGAACTCGTTTAAAATAAAATAAAATTAAGATCTTGATTTCTTTCTTCCCCGGTTTTTTTACGTCCAAGGTACGAGCAGAGACCCACAAGATCCCAAAGCCAGTCACTCTCCCAGGGGGGCAACCTTTCCCGGAGATGACCGGCAGCCTCATCCCAACTCCACGGCCGCGCTGCGGCCTCGGTTACCCCTTGCCCGCAGCTCCACTCCTCTCCGCGCCCGGGCGCGCCGTGCCCCGCTCACCGCGCAGCGCTTCCCCACTCCGTGGCCAAGTTCTCCTCCTCCGGCCCAAGGCAATGACCGGTCGCCCCACGGGACTGGAAATCCCGCGGTGAGGGTGAGCAGAAATCGGTCTGGAGCTGCTGCAGTTGCCGGGACTGAGCCGGTGTTTCCCAGACGGACGCACCGAAATATCCACCAGCACCCGCCGCCCCTCTCCCCTCAGCCCCGATGGAACGGGGTCAGCCCCTGCTAGGGACAGGTATGTTACGACCTGACTGCTGGAGGACGGAAATAAACAAGGGAAAAAGAGAGGTTGTTTTATCCTTCCTTTCTTTCTTTCTTTCTTTCTTTCTTTCTTTCTTTCTTTCTTTCTTTCTTTCTTTCTTTCTTTCTTTCTTTCTTTCTTTCTTTCTTTCTTTCTTTCTTTCTTTCTTTCTTTCTTTCTTTCTTTCTTTCTTTCTTTCTTTCTTTCTTTCTTTCTTTCTTTCTTTCTTTTTGGTACGTTCTGCGCTGTTACTTTGACGGGAACTTGTGGGTTTTATTATCCTTATTTGCGGGGCGCATACAGTAGGTACGAAACCAAAGGAGACTTAGGCATCCCTGTCACCACCAGAGAAACGGTAAAGAGAGTAATTTCCTCTGCTGTTTGTACCCTCTTTTGTCTTTCTTTTCAGGCAGGCCGGACCCTGCTTTTCAGGTAGGGCCAAGGGAGCGCCGGGCCGGGACCTCGGGACCCCCGTCCCGCTGCCCCTCACACGCAGGCAGGGATCCAAGAAGCGGAGCTGTCCCGCAGGCAAACCGGACCCGTAGTTGGAGGGATGTCCCTCGGGATAAAGTGGTAAAGTGTTTGGAGGCTTTTTGTTTGTTTTCTTAAATTGATGTCGGCAGAACCACTCATCTCGATTTCCCTGTGCCAAGCAAAAGGCGATGCTTCGTGAGCTGACCCTCCCGGCTCTCTGGCCGCGGGGCTGGCTGGGCTCTCCCCTTTCGCCCCTCTCCTCCCACTAATGCCTGAGGCGCGACCGGGCCCCCAGACCACTGTGGGCCACGCGGAAATCCTCTGCCAGGCGCTTCAGGCGCTTCTAAATATGCGCGTCCCGTTTGTGATAGATATTCTATGTATTAGCAAATTCAGGTAATAAAAAGACAAACTACAGTAGCTTCTCGCTGATCTCAAAGCGATAAAGTACTGTTTCGCCTTCCCTACTTCACTGGGTGTGAAGGGTGACACGAATAATTGTTTCTCCGTATTAATTAATGAAGTGCAGCAGGAACGGGAGTGGCACCGGGTATGTCTGGCTCTTGGCACAAGCCTAGCATACTAAAAGTCCTTGGATTCTGTTCTAGGTTTAAGAGGTGGAACTTCAGAGACATAGTTGCATGTTCTGTTGTGAGCCGTTCTAGCGAATAAATAGTTTCTGTCATATTTTTATTTAAAGGAATTTATTTAAGCGCCCCGCTTTTAAAAATTCATTTATTTATGAGTGTATGTTTACATTATATGTGTGAAAGAGTAGTGGTGACCAACTTACTTAAATCACTGACTTGGAATAATCTGCTTGTTGGCACCATCAGCCCGTTCCGACTTTCTCTTGTCTTATGTGCTTGATCAATACCATGTATTTCGGCGGAGCCGATGAAACGGAGTTGAAGAAAACTGTGCGATCAGCGGCCCACACACTGGTTTGGCTGAGAAGGGAATGCAGCAAGGGTCTCACTTGGAGTCTGTGGGGGCTAGTATATCACTGCGGGATGACAATATTTGGGATCCGGTGCAGGAAAACCAAGGACACGATCAGCCTTAAGCAACGTTCTGTCCCAGCAGAAAACACACAACGACGAAAACGGCTGCTTTGAAAGCTGTGGTCTTTTAATATTTGAATGTAAAATAGAAAATTTACACTCACACACATGCACCAGAAAAATCCGCAATTTCATTTCAGCCTTTTAAGCGTCTCTCCGCCGTTTCTTGCCTCGGCAAAGCGAATAGCCTAGGGACCTTTTCGGGAGCATCCCCAGCCGCGCGGCCTGGCCCCCCTTCCCGCCCCCAAGGCTCAGAGGAGCGGAGGGCGCACCCCGAACCGCAGCGGGGCCTCGGCGGGGAGCGGAGCTGGGCTGCCGAAAAGGGGAGCGGCTGCGGGGAACTGCCCCGAGGGCTGGCCACCCCCTCCCCCCCCCGCGGGCGGGCGGGCGGGCGGGGGGGGAGGGGCCCCGG
>VZRN01001761.1:80761-141427 GCA_013397935.1 Dasyornis broadbenti
GTTAAGGCGGGGGAGCGCGCGGCGCCGGGAGCAGAGCGCTCCCGGTATCCCGGCTCCGCCACCCTCGGCCGGTCCTCCCGCCCGCCCCGTCCCGGCAGCTCCGCACCGAGCCGCGCCACTTCCCCGCACAGTAGCCATGGAGTACACGCCGCCCCCCAAGCCGCAGCTATCTTCCCGGGCCAACGCCTTCTCCATCGCCGCCCTCATGTCGAGCGGCAGCTCCAAGGACAAGGAGTCCCCCGAGAGCACCATCAAGCCTCTGGGTGAGTGGAGACGGGGGTGGCCGCCGGTGTCCGTGGGATGCGGAGCTTCCGTCCGTCCGTCTTTCCCTGGCGGCCCTGGCTCACCCATCTCAGTGCTCCGGCAGTCGGGCTGGGCAGCGGCGCGTCCGCCCTGCCTGAGGGTTTGCCCTGCAGAGGGGAAAGCCGCACCACCTTAGCTGGTTGAGTGTCTTCATCACCCACCGTCGTTTTCAGGAGAGGTTCTTTATAGCTTCTTATCTATCCAGCTTCGCCATTCGTAGAATAATCCCATACTCTAAGGTAGTTCCATTTCTCATCGCTGATATGAAATGAATCTCTTAAATATTTATTGTAAATCCTCCCTGGTTCTGAAGTCCAGTAAGGGACTCTCCGTTATCGTGCCTATGCTTATTAGGGGTAGTAAAATTTGTGCGTAGACCTGAAAATCCCTTCACTCCACAGTTCCTCGATGTAGGCTCGTATAGGCTCTTTTGCTCTACAATAGACCGGGAGGAGTTTTTTTGTAAGTGCTTGCAATTTTCAGTTAAGAGATTTCTCTTTTATTCGGTTGCCTCGATTCAGAATCTTGAAAGCTTTTAAAAAATATTAACATCTCCTTCTCCTTCCCCCCTCCAAGTTTCTGCCGTTTGTCATCCTTGCACGTATCCAGGAGTTCGGAGAAAACTACAAAATATGTGTTAAGCTTTCAGGGCGCCAATGAACAGGATTACACTCAATCTTAAAAGAATTTAGAAAAGGCAGCTCCGTCAGCGTCTGCTCCATGTAATCAACTCTCTCAAAAGATTTCACATAGTCCAGGGTTTCATTGTGAACTTTATTTCTCAGTCTGGGCGCTAATGTAGGCCGGGAATGTTGTAGTATTCCCGTTCGGCATATTTACACGGGTTTGTGTTAAAGTTAGTGTTAGTGGGGTTGGTTTGGTTTTTTTCCTTTTCTTTTTCTTAAAAACGCTTATTTAATTTAACTTTTCAAAAATTTTTAACCCTTTCCCATATATCGTTCAACTAAAAATCCGAGGGAAACGACTGCCTGTAACTCGGCTTTTATTAAGTGGAGTTTTGGGCAAAACCTTTCCCTGGAGGACCAGGGCGCGTTCGTGCACCTCCCGTTCTTCGGCGCCGGGCGGCGGATCCGTAGCCCCATCCCGGTGCCGCATCGCCGGGCCGGGGCAGAGCCTTCCCAGCCCTGCTCCCTTCTGGCCTCGCCTCCGGCGGAAACTCCCAACGGAGCTGCTGAAGCGCCCGAAGCCTCCCGGGGCTTGCGGAGGTGGGCGGCAGCTCCGGCAGGAGCCAGAGCGCGGCGGGCAGCCAGCGCCGGCAGCAGCTACTGCACCCGCGTAAGTTGCGCGGCCGCAGGCAGCACCCCCGGAGCCTATTTCTCCAAAGGAGCGTATTCAGTGTCAGCAAACCGGCTAGGAGGAAAGGCAGATCCAACTTTCCGGGAAGATGAGCCCGTGCCCGCTGTTTAATTGGTATTTGGCGTTTGTTTCCCCGCGAAGGAAGTGCAGACCCTTCGCGGCCGCGCTCGGGTTCCTTCTGCGTTGCGCTATCTACCAGCAGCGCAATCCAGGAGCAGCCTCCCGTGCTCCCCCAGCGTGGCCCTGGCCCTCAGCAGCCCCTCGGCGCCCAACGCTCCCGTTTTAATGAGCATTAGTGACCTTTCCGTGGAACCCCTCGGTTGGGGGGTGGGGGGGGGGCGTAGAGAGCAGGGCTGGCTCTGCCCCGCCGCGCCCCGCGGAGCGGATCACAGCCAGGCGGCGGCGAGGCCGGGGCCGTGCTGCTCCCGCCGCCCCCGGGGCGTCTCTCCCGGTGCTCCTCTGGGGAGTGGCGCCGCTCCGGGCTCTTCCGGGAGCTCATCTCCGAAACTCACCACCGTTGCCCTCAAATGATGAGCGGGCGCCTAAAGAATCAGCCGGCTCTGCGGGTGTGCTGGGGCAGAGCGAGGGCAGTGGAACGACAAATGTCTTTTTTATATATCTTTTTTTAAAATAGCTTGTCTCTGTGGTCGCGTTGTCCCGGCTGAATCCTCTTTCTTTCTCTTTCTTTTTTCTTCCTCTCTCTCTCTTTTCCCTCAAACCCTGCAGAACAATTCGTTGAGAAATCCTCTTGCGCCCAGCCTTTGAGTGATTTATCCAGCCTGGACCCTCACGGGGATTTTAGCAGCAGCCCTTCTTCCCTGTGCACCGAGCCCCTCATCCCCACCACCCCCATCATCCCCAGCGAGGAGATGGCCAAAATCGCATGCAGCCTGGAAACCAAAGAGCTCTGGGACAAATTTCATGAACTGGGTACCGAGATGATCATCACCAAATCCGGGAGGTAAGGCTGGGCAGCTCCGAGTTTTCCCTCTGGGCATCTTGCGAAAAGTGGCTGCAAAGCGGGGAAAAAAGGGCAAAGTTACCGAAACCCCGCAGTTTTTTGTGTCGGGAGAACAGCACGGCTAGGCTAAGGGGAGAAGGAAGAGGGTGAAGCCCCGTATTTGCCGCAGCCCCTCGGCGGGCCCAGCCCGGCGGTGCGATGTGCGATGTGCGGTGCACGGAGCCCCGCTGGGGCAGAGGGTGAGGCGGCCCGGGGCGGCAGCGGGGTGCGGTGCGGCAGCCCGGCTGAAATCCGTCCGGGGCGTCCTGGCGGCAGGATAGAAATGCTGTTTTCCTAATAATCAGGTCTGTGACTAAAATCCCGCAGTGATTTTGAGGGACTGGGTTGGTACAGACCGAGGGAAACGCGGGGTCGTGGGGCAGTGATTCAGTCAGAGCTTGGTTTGATTTGTTTCTTTTCTCTCGGTTGCAAAAATGCGCAAAAGAAATTCGGGCTTTCTTGTCACCTCAAACCATGCCGTTTCTTCGGTAAAGCTTTTGGGTTTGAGTCAGTCAAACGCAGTCCGGAGGAGCCAAATGTCTTTTTGGGTTTTTTAATCCCCTAAATTACATTTTCTTAATGTAGTTGCCTGAAGTTTGTTTTTTTTTTTTTTTAAACTGGTGAACTCCATCAGCATATGTTTTTTAAAATAAGTAGGTATAAAACACGCAATTCAAAGTTCAAAATTTTAAACTGCTAAAAACTGTTTAATTTTATTTCTGGTCCACAGCATAACCTCACATTTCAAAACTGAATTTTGTCAAAAGTTTAGTTCAGAAAAGAAAGATTTTTAGTTTTGAAAACTCCAATCAAAAGTATGGAGAGCAGGCTTAAAAGAACACTCATCTAAAATATGGGAGAATAGTAATGGAAATAATTTCTGGAATATTTCCCTTACAGCAGTATGGATCCCGAAAAAAAAAAAATTAAAAGAAAATTCAAGTTTCTAGAGATTTATGTACCTTAGCTACAACTATTTTCTGAAACCATTGTGTGCTTTTAACTAACAGGCAAGTAGTATATTTCTCCTTTACTTTTTCACTTTTACTGTATTTTTCTTTTTGCTTCCCATATATCGTTTTGATTTCAAGCTGGTTTTTTCTCCTTATTTGAGAGACATAAGATTTAAATTTCATTGTGGGGAAGCAAAATCAATAGGTGCTTTCAGTTTTTTCAGGGGTTTTAAATATAATTCTTATTTTTAGTAGCTTTTCAGAAGCTCTCTTATTTCTGTTCTCCATTCAAATATTTATTTTCTGATTTGCCTTTATTTCAGGAGGATGTTTCCTACGATCAGGGTTTCCTTCTCGGGAGTGGATCCTGAGGCCAAGTACATCGTGTTAATGGATATAGTTCCCGTGGACAATAAAAGATACAGATATGCCTACCATAGGTCTTCCTGGTTAGTAGCTGGAAAAGCCGACCCTCCTCTCCCTGCAAGGTTTGTAGATTTTATTGCTGGTCTTTTATTTCTCTTAACTTCTTGTTGTTGTTGTTTCAAGAAATACCTTGTATTAATCTTTTCATTCTCTTTGCAAACAGTTCTCTGAGATTTTGAGTCCATCTTCAACAAAGTTGATTACAAAACTCTGATAAATTTTTGTGTTGCAGAATCTGGCCTCAGATCTCTGCTTGAGGTTTGATTTATACTGAATATTCCAAGAATTAGAATGCAGAATTTGGTTAAGGGTTCTTTTATACATGTTGTTTGGTTTTTAATTTTTTCTAATGAAGTTTGTCGTGATTCAGATAAGAAGGCTTTAAAAAAAAAAAACAAACAATTGATTGACTCTTGGATTTGCTATCCCAGTATTTGACCTCCTAATTTAAAGCAATCCAGGCACCACCAGCCAAGCCAAAGTATAAATAAATTACAGTTCAGTGCTGTTTATGGTTGAAATTATATTATTTCTGTAAGATATCCAGCATTTGCTAACCAATAATTTCATTCTTGATTTTAATAATCTCTCAGAGAGCAGGAAAAGTACAGATCAGTTTTACAGCACAGTTACTTTTTTTTTGTTAAGAAAGCATGATATATTCTGAGACATCAGGGAAAAAACCCTCTGTAAAATACATTCTCTAAAATAAATTCCCTTTTCTATACAGAAACAAATGCTGCAGAAATTTAATTTCTTAAGTCATTCCGTTAATGCAATTAAGTCCTGATTCCTTTAAGGACCGGGCAACTGAGGCTGCAGTGCTGGTCTGTACAGCGGGAGGGCACTTCAGAGGAGACCCACACTTCATTGTATTCAGCCCAGCACTTCTGTACCTACTTCAGTCCCCAAGTCCAGTAAGACTGAAGCACATGTCAGAAGGCTTTGCTGAGTCAGAGCCGGAGATATGGCAATAATGCGGATGCCTCTCTGGCTCCAGAGAAACTTCTTGTGGAGGGCTCTGCACAGGAACACAGATCTGCTCCCGGTGGCTTAGCCTGGGGTTAAGAACTCGCTTATTACAGAGGCAGAAATTATAAGTGAAACACAAGAAATGGAAACAAATTTTTTTTGGTGTGTGAGTATAGGCACCAAATACTGCACAGTTTTCTTATATAAATAGTTGAACTGAAATCTTGGTGACTGGTGTTCTCTGGAAGGCTGTTCAGGGAAGTAAACAAACAAAAAGCGCAAGCAGAGAAGCTGTGATTAAAGACAGCAACCTAGGAGTTATGTCTGCTTTGTTTTCATGGCCAAAAACTCCTTCTTGCAATGTGGTTAACGTCTGAGGGCTTCTTTTGACGTATTGTAATGGGCACTGATCAAAACCCAAAGAGAAAACACAGATCCTGCTCCAAAGGAGTCAGAATCAAAAGAAGAAATAACAGAAGAACAGAAATAGTTTTAACGCAGGGTTTTCCCCTTCTTATTTTTTCTTTTCACACCCCTTTTGGCATACCTTTAAATAGATTTCTAATTCACACTGTCTCTGGCATAGACTCCCTCAAGAAGAAAATACTAGAACATAAGACAAGGGTTTGATCTTTGGAATAATTAGCAACTGCCCTCCTACTGAGTATTAGATAAAACCTTCTTGAAGTTTAATAGTTATTGCTATTGTACTGTGGTAACTTTTTGGGGTCCTTTACAGACCAGTGCCCCTATGTGCAAATGCACATCTATGCTGTTCTGTTTTCAGGATGCTTTGCCCCATGTGTAAATGTACGCCTTTCCTGTTTTATTTTCAGGATGCTTAGTTAAACAGACTATTGATCAGAGCACAGGCATAGAGGACTTTTTCTTTGTGTGGATGGTACTTACATATACATTTATGCACTTTGTCCTCCGTATACTTGTTTGGTGAGAAAATGGATGTCAAGAGGTTCAGCAAGCCAATGTTTGCACTACCCATCCCTCTTCTAGAGTGTTAATGTATCTTTTGAGGTGGGAGGCCTCAGTCTTAATTGAACAGATTAAAAGTAGTTCTCTTCCCATCTTGAAACGAGTTTGGTCCTGCACCAGTAATAGAAGCCTTTAATGAAGTTATGATTTCCTGTCCTCCAAACACAGGGTTTTAGCTCTCCCTGCTTGAGGAGTGTCAGTGAGAGGTGTATGTGTGTTTCGTGTATGGGCACTGGTAACAAGGTTCTTCCTCCGCACACACATCACTGCCTGCATCTGCACAGGCGCAGTGACATCAGGGGAATTATTCAGGAGTTTCATTGTGCCTGGGTATAAGACTTTGCTGGATTGAACCAGTCTGATGGTTTGCTCTTTTCATTATAAAAATAACTTTCAACACTAAGACAGTTTTGTGGGGGTTTTGTTTTTTTTCAAATTACTAAGTATTCCATGATTCTGTTTGAAAGATTAGCCCTTCAGGGAACTTTCTATTAAAACCAGTTTTATCCTTGTCTTCCTGCTGTCAGTGTTGAAGACAAGTTTATGTTGCAATGAACAAGTTTATGTTGCAACGAACACTTAAATAAAAATACTTTTCAGAGAGTCTTTTGTAAATCTTCTAAAGTGCTATCTGGGGGTAGAGTTCCTATGTGATATTTTGTTTGTCTTCCACATTATTAAGACTGTGTGAAACATCAGTTCAGTAAGTTTCAGCATGTACCTTTATTTGATCTTCTTCCTTTTTTGCCTCCTTTCTTTCACTCAAAAGTTTGTCACTTTTTTTTTTAAACAGTATTTGTCTACAGTAATGAAGTCATAGTGTTTACATACTTATGGAGAACTCTAGGCAGGAAACCTTTAAAAAGCATTATATTTTGCAAATTATTTACCATAGTAAATAAAAGTAGCATGCATGGGGCGTGTGGGACCAGACCATCTGTTAAACTAAATAGAGAGAGTGCAGTGTCTCATTCCAAAATACACAAGAAAGAAGCAGTATATAAACCTTGAATACATCGTGAAATATTATATACTGTGGAGCAAATTCACACCTAAATATGGCTCCTAAATCCTTTGTGAATCGAAGCGAGCTGCTCCTCACCTCTGGCTGGCCTTAGGCAGTGGATCCCGTGCAAACTTCTGGGAGAGCCTCGTGTGCTGCACTGGAATGTGCACATTTATCTCACTAACCTGTTTGCCCATGCACTCTTGTGGTGTTGCCAACAACTTCTGCTTCAGAAATCACTATGCCAAGTGTTCTACCCTCTTCCTCGAGGTGTGCAAGCTCGGGCTGTGGGAGAAGTGTGGGAAATAGGTATAGCTCACCAAGTGCAGCCCTGCGTTGCAGTGGGATCAACGGGGTGTAGCAAAGGGGCAAAGAAAAGTAAGGTCGATTATCGTAATTCAGTTACTGATACTCTGGTGCCCACCCTTCAGCGACTTTCCTGTTAGCGCTCTGCTTACAGGCACTTGGTAGTTTCAGAGCAGTGCCAAGCATTAACCATCGATGGTATAAAACGATTGTGCTCAGCTTTTCAACACAGGGAGGTCTTTACTCCTTCCCCAGCACATATTTGAAATACTTTGGCTTTTTGGACCCAATTAGCCAAACCTTGCTAAGTCTGACACTCTGTGATCACAGTAAACATTATTAGCTATCCAGACGTTCAAAATTAGGAGTCAGGCTCCACAAAAATTAACACAAGGCTGGCTGAAAAGTTGCAGGGCATGTTTGGGACTCTTTTTGTTTCGCTTTCTCTAATTCAAAGCTCTAAATATTGAGCTTTTAATAGGTTTTTTAGAGGATGGAAAAGTTAGTTTTCATGAGAGCTAAGATTCTTTTGACATAACATGATTCCAAGTCTTGGATTTTCAAATACATCATCATTTTTTATGAGCTTTGCAGTGCAATCAGCAGAGATGATAGCAGCAAGGATGCCTGCATGCTAGGAATATTTTATTGTGACAGGAATCCTGGCTCAGCATCCCTCCATGGACATAGCTAGAGCAGCCAAGCTGTGCTTTGGATCAATGTAAGGAAAACATCCTGCATGTCTGAAGTGAGCTGTGCTGGTAAAACTTTAGTTTCACTGTGTCTTGGGGATTCTGCTGGCAAAAACAGAATGCAGGGTTCAAATCTCCTTCCTCTTTGAGCAAAAGGGCTGTGGTCCCCAGCGTCTTTAGTATGGGCATTTCTTGATTAGGGATCAGTGTGGTCTATTGGAGAGTTACGCCCCACCGTTTAGTGGTTTTTCCATTCTAAAATCGTAGCTCAACAACAAGGACAAATGTTTATCTTCCTAACCTGGCAGCTCAGTGCTGCCCCACCCACCTAATGGAAGAAACTCATTTGTGTGGCCAAAGACATCACCCAAAATGAGAGCCAGGCCCTCAGTGAGTGATAACCAATGCAGACAGAAGCAGAACAGGGCTGGTTTGCACTAGCTGAAGGTCTAGTCCAGCTCTTAATTTGCCATCACGAAAGAACAGTTGAGTTAATAATTTTCAGCAATATATTATTCCTATAAAATCATTGCTCTTGAATAGCATGGCACTTGTAATTAGTGTAGTCGTAATGTATATATCATTGTATCTACATGTCTTCTTCCTTCCTTTTCTTCTGCTTAATTTCCCAAGTGTAGGATTGCTAATAGCAGAGTTGCAACTAATTTTTCATGTCAGACCACTGTGTTGGACTACAGCCTTCAACCTCTTATAAACAGACGTCACCACAGCAAATGTGTGATCGAGTGCAGGTTAAAATCATTATCACGGCTTAATGTTACATATAAAGAAAAATACATTTTTATCTGCATTCCCCCATTATCTCTGTAATGACACCATGTTTTTTCTCTTGGAGCTGTAGTCATTGTTATTTTAAGTGCTTGTTAGTACAGCTGTGGGGAAAGACATGATCAATTTTTCATTTGGGAAAAGACACAACAGCGAATGTTAGTTAATGTCTCCATTTTAGATAACGGGATAAAATAATAGGTATGGTTAAGGAGCAGTCTAGCACGCAGGCACAGGATTCTCAATTATGTTCCAGTGAATTAAATATGTCATCTGCTTTACTATCCTTCATTAATAGTTTTATTTCAGGAATTCATTCATTTGGGGGAGATGGTGTCGTGTTCTAGCAGCAGATTTGTATTACCCTAAGCTCTCAGGAAGTCCATGTCCATGAAACCTCTGTGTATCCTGAAAGCAAAATTATATGTGCATTTTAATTTCACATGGAGGTGGTGCCCACACACAAGCCCAGAGGTGATATGCTTTCCTTAGCATGCATTTTCTCTGTGTTTCTTAGGTTGTATGTGCACCCTGACTCCCCATTCACAGGAGAGCAACTGCTGAAGCAGATGGTGTCCTTCGAAAAAGTCAAACTCACCAACAACGAGCTGGATCAGCATGGCCATGTGAGTAGCCCTGCGGGTGGGAAAGGGAAAAGAAATCACCAGGGGTTGCTTGCTTTTGCCACAGGGCTAAGTAGGAGAGAGACTGCTGTGGGGAAAGGCTGCCATGGCCCCCACATTACACTTCTCTTAGCCAGCCCTTCATACCACAGTGGTGGAAGATGTGTGAAGCTTGAAAATGTTTGGTTTAACATGTTTAAGGGTCCTTTTGGGTTCCCCTGTTGCTGAGGAATTGGCAACTTTAAAAGTCAGGATTTTAAAAAAATATTTCATAAGGTAGAGCCTGGATCAATGGTTCAAATCATGTTCCTACTTCCATTAGAGGCAAAACATCCATCAGGGACAAGTTCAGGGTGGAGTTGAACACCAGAACAAGGGATAGAAGGAAGGCAGATGAGCCTTTTGTTGTATTTCTGCTTGCATTTTGCTGCGACTTGGCAGTATGCTCTGCCACATGCAATGGCCAGCAAATCTTCATTCTTTTACATGTGTGCTTGGAAGATCCCTACAGGTCACTTCAGGCAACCTGTTAGGGTTGGCTCTACCAATAAGAGCTCTTTTACTTCCAAGACTCATCACAGTATGGGCACAGAATCAGAAGAAAATACTGACCTGATACCAAAGCAATGTCCATAGCATTATAAAAAGAAGTGTGCCTCAATTGCCCTTGAAACAACTGCAGGCTAATTTCAAGTCAAGGTGTCACAGGGTGGACTTGGGCCTCTGAAGAAGAGAGGTCCCAGCTCTGATCGGTGCCAGTGTGTGTCACAGGTCCTGAGGCTGGAAGACGGTAAACAGGATTCAGACCTGCTTGCCATGGATTCCTGCTGTGCTCCATCAGTGGGGACATCTTTAGTTATCTGACTGCCTCGTGGTAGGTGGTAAGAATAGGTATTGTCTGTTCTGTCCTCACCCCCCAAGTGCCCGCGAAGTGCAGGAACGACTAGGCAGGGCCTCCAAATTGCAAAGAAAGAGCTACGATTGTTGCTGCTGGGCTTGGTGGTTCTCTCAGGGAAGGCAGAAGGAGTAAGGGGACGGATTTGAAAGAGTTGTTGGCTGAGAAGAGGGCAGTTCAGATCTGAAGAATAAGCATAAAGGCAAGAGAGGAGTGACTTTGAATGCTAAAACTAATTTGTACAGCTGAATAATTGCAGAATACAATGTATCAGAAATCCCTTCCCTAGTGTGGTATTTATTGCCTGGACTGTGTGAGACAGTGGCCATTTGTCTGAGCTCTGTTCTGTGCAAATGTTTCTCATCCAAAAGAGAATTTTCACTAAATTCAAGAACTGAGAATTGAATCACAGCCGTGATCGTTTAAAATACGTCCTGGAAATAACAAGAACAAAAGTAGCTGAAACTCTCAAACAAATAAACAGAAGAAAACCCAGATAGATGCCTCTGTGTTGTTCTTTTGTAGAGATCCATCTGTGGGTATACTGTTCTTGAATCCAGTTCCCACCGCTGTTCCCTTCATGACTAGTGGAAAATGTGGTTTTTTTTTCCCCCCTCTCTTTTATTTCGTAATCTGTAGAAGGGCAAAGCTGAAGATTTGTGGGCTCTATCACCGAGTGATGATAGAGCAGTATACGTGAGCACTTAAAAAGAAGCATTATTCATCATAACAGGGGCCATGTGTGCCTCTAATAAAGGGCTCGCAGCAGTATATTGCAAACTAGTTAGGAGTGCTGCAGTTCCCAGAAGCCCAGAGGAGTAGGAAGCAGAAGTAGGTCTAAGGAGCTGTCGGGAACAGACACATGTAGCAGAGCAAGAAGATGTAATCATCTCAAATACAAGCAATGGGAGAAAATGATCCGTAGAGTTTGAGATGCAACCTCCCCATTAATTTCCGGAGAAGCAGAGGTTGATCCCATTACACAAAGGCTCTGGACAGCCAATGACAAAGGAAAGTTTTGTGTGTTCAGTTAAGGATAAGCCCTGAAGGCTTGATCTTGTGTTGAGGTTTGAATGACAGGTGTTACACCTTCACAGAGCACTCCCTGTTCAATATTTTGTGGGGGTTTATGTTTCAAATTAGGATGTCAGGTTTTATGTGATAAGTTATTGAAGTTATGTGAATACCATCATTGCATGATCAGTAGAGTTAAGGAAGAAATCAATCCTCTGCAGCCTTTAAGGAAGGCTCACTGTGCTATGGCCTGTGGCATTTCTGAACTCCTGTGTATGAAGAGGAGAATTGAAACACGTCCTGAAATCTCTCCCTTCAGAGTGAAACAGCCAGTCTTCACTTTTTAATTGTTTGATAATGCATGTTGGTTCCTGAGGAAGTTTTGATGACCCAAAAGACGCCTTTAAATACTAGCTACAGGTAGGGAAGACGGATCCAACCTGATTCTAGTTTGTTCTAGTTGCTTGCTTTCTTCATCCTCCAGAAGACAGTTATGGGTGTTAAGGTAATTGCGGTTTGTTACTAGGGTGGTTCACTTCCTGAAAAGGAATCTGAAAAGAGGCATTTGTTTGTTCTAGCATATGTTTGTTTTCTCTTATTCTGAGACTTTTGGAGTTGGCAAGCATTTCTGCTTGTGTACCTTCAGCAGTACATGTAACCCCATAGTTATGCACATATTCTCCCCAAGCATCAGGCAGAAGAAGCCTTATCGCTGTGTGCATGACATACAGCTTGCTCCATGAAAACACTTTAAGATATCCTTACCAGAGGAAGGAAATGGCTCCTATCTCTAGATTTTTACAGCCAAGCAAGTAATTGCCATTTTTCTGGTTGTGAAATATTTATGAATGTGACTTTTTAACCCCAGATTTTTGGTGATATTTTTCACACAGAGTGCTTTCTTTAGGACTTCTGTTGTCCTTCATTGAAGTGCAATCATTTCTGGTTTATGGTGAGGTGAACCATGAGTGTATACATTACTGTAATTTTTTTTTTGCATTTACAACAGCAAAAATCAAACACATGAATGTTTGCAAAAGCAAATGCAAAGCTGTGAACATGTTTAATAAGTAACTGGGAAAGCAGGGGGTTTGGAATAGCCACAAGGAGTTTTGCCCAAGGTTTTTTAGAGCCAACCAGGCAGAAGTTAGAAACCTTCATGTTTTTAGAAAGAAAACTTTACCTGGTAATGCTATCATTTGGTGAATATGGAAGCGGCATTCACAACAGAGTTCCTGAATTCAAAACCACCTTGCAATTTTGCAGGTGGCATCTAGGTTGCCTCTGGTGACTAGTCTGCAGCCAGTGGGAGCCAGATGCCTACAAACCTGCCTGACCTTACAGCAATCATGATCCTGTAAAGAGGGATCCTGGTCATCTTCCCTGCTGCAGGCTGTCAGCACAAAGGTGGACGGGGTGGCTGGGGGCTGTGGCTGCCAGCAAGTGCATGCAGGGTGGCTGCCATGAGTGTATGTCTCTTGGAACATGCCAGCAGGATTGTCACAGAGCTGGCAAAAGAGATTTTCTGATAGCTACACCATGGAGGAGGAGACTGCTTGGAATTTGAAGCAACCCTTGGAGGCTACTCTGTGAGGTACACCCTGTAGATCTAACTCCTTTGGGTTGTTTTTATATGGTCCTAACATAAGAAGTCGCATGGATATTAAAGAGTGTCTATGTGTGTCAGCAGCAGCTTGTCGGGGGGTGCAGGTGGAGTACTACAGGTACAGACCCTCACGTGGAGGAAATGGTGACCTTTACCTTGGCCACGGGGCTTTTGTCACCTCCTAGCTACATTTGGTACTTGTTTTGTACATGAATGACCAGACTTGCCTCTGGTGGGAACTAGCAATGTGGAGCACCATGGCAGGGGATGTTATCTATGTGCACTTTATTTTTTGGAAAACTTTCATAAGGGATTGTGTGGTCTTGTTTGAGAAATGTAGTTTATTTATCACAGTTTGCATTCAGAGAGGAGTGAAAGGAAAGAGCATGTGTGGGACCTGCTCTGTCAATTTTAATTTCCTTCTGCTTGTCCACTGTTCAGATGTACTGCCTTGGTGTGGATATCATGGCCATGAAAGGCAATGGAAAGCACCAAGGTCTGTGGGCCAATCCCTCAGTAAGCTCATCACCATCCACACACCCTACTTTGAAATGTCTCTTTCATCTGCTTAGAGAACTCTAAGTAACTAGGATGGCATAACAAGATTTTAAAAAGAGAGGGGAAAGTGTTAAGGGTATTAAAGGCAGGGTCCATGGTAATTGTGTGTGTGCCTATACAAAATGAGGAAGGGTTTTGAAAAAGGACCTGAGCTGGTTAAAGTAGACATGCAACACTTTCAGGATGCTGGTTCCTGTCATTGTAATGTCTTTCTTGCTGCTGTGTCCCTCCCCGCAAAGTCCCAGCATGAGTCTTGGCGATATTTGGCCTCAAAGGAGCAGCAAAGAAAAACGCTGATGGAAATTGTAGCTGTGATAGAGCTGTCTCTAAGCTCTCCACTCCAATGCAATGTGCAACCTTTCTCATTGACCTAGCATGAAATACTGCACTGCTCCTGCTATGTTTCAGCTGAAGTTAACGCTTCCTGAGGAATGCACATTAACTATTCCAGATGTACGGAGCTGACTGTAATGTCGTTATGGCCCCTGCAAAATAGAACCACCCACACCATTGCCAATTTCGTCTTGTGACTGTGATTATATCCAAAACAAGGGCTGGTGTGAGCTGAGCTCTGTATTTAATTCTTATATTGTAATACTGCGGTTAGAGGCAGCCAAACAGGCCTCCAGCCAGTGGTAAAAGAAGCAAGGGGGACTCTTGGTTTGACTCCAGTGAACGTTGAAATTTGTTGGTTGGTACCTTAGGTTTAGAATTGTTTTGGGAGCTCGTAAACAATTATTAATGAGGATAGAATAGCAAAACCTGGTCATTTGGGGGTTCCATACTGGTTTCCCTTCTTGCTCTCATTTTTGGTAGTCTGCGGTGAAGACCATCTACGAAGTAGTTTGTTTTAAAGGTTTGTCACAGTGAAAGGCTACGTGGAGTTTTACTTTTGGTCACATGGTTTGTGCTGCTGCTGCTGGTATGTTTTTGGATGGGTCTCATTTTTTCCATCATTTTTTTCTGAGGGATTCGTGACTGTTCTCGTTCTGCACCTGCGTATTTTTGCAAGGGGACTCTTGGCCATTACCTTTCAGGAGATACATATTCACACCTGCAAACCAGGGCACACTCTAGCAGTAACTAAATCTGTATGTAAAACACCTCACCTGTAGGAACAGGTATTTATGCTTCAAGAAATTCTTGCTCACCAGCGGCGTAGGAGTGAGAGG
Source organism: Dasyornis broadbenti (assembly GCA_013397935.1). Lineage (NCBI taxonomy): Eukaryota > Metazoa > Chordata > Aves > Passeriformes > Dasyornithidae > Dasyornis > Dasyornis broadbenti. The sequence continues at coordinate 95,384 of VZRN01001761.1, forward strand.
GGACAAGTTCCTGGGATGCTTGCTTTTCCACCTTCCTTTCCTGGACCTGCTCAAAGGAGCTGGAGAGTTTGCTCTGAAAACCAGCCCCTGGCTGGTTAGATTTCAGATGCTTCCCCTGCAGTGTTAATTACATTTTTTCACCCCCTATGGTTTTATAGCCTTTAAGGGCCCCACCAACCTTCCTCTGAGGACAGTGCTGTGTCATTCTTTCTTGCAGATCATTTTGAACTCCATGCACAAGTACCAGCCAAGGGTTCACATCATTAAGAAAAAGGATCACACAGCTTCTTTGCTAAATCTGAAATCAGAAGAGTTCAGGACATTCATCTTTCCAGAGACAGTTTTTACTGCTGTTACTGCCTACCAGAATCAGTTGGTGAGTTGATAATTTCCACAGATATAACTAGATCCCACCCCGCTGAAAACTCCCTTCTGTCTAATATAAATTAGGAAACTTTCTGCCATAACCTACCTTTCCATGCCAATCTTATTAACATTCATGAATAATTCCTGAATATACAGTAGTGCTACAGACTTCAAAGAGCCGTAGGGATTATTCATGAGAGTAAAAATGACAAGTAAGAGGCTTTCTTTTGTCTTCTCTTCTGTCTATACAAAGCTGCTTGCATATTAACATTTAGTCATTTTCTAATTGTAGCTCATTAAAGAACTGTTCTTATTTCCAGTGATCTTTCATGCCACAAGCTATGAGCTGAGAGAGATTCCAGTTTGCACATGATGATTTCATGGGCTTAAAAAGTTTACTAATTAATCTGTAAGGCTCAAACGTAAGGAAAATCACTCAGAGATATGCTTTTCAGAGGCTGCCCAGATTACATCCAGATGTCTGAATTTCAATTTGCATGCCAGTGAATAGTATATACAAAATGGAGGAGATCATAACAATGGATTGCTAATGAGTAATTTTAGGAAGTCTATAAACAATCAGAGAACAGAGACTCTGCTTGACGGTGGATTGGGCTTTAATATTCAAGTCAGTGGAAATACGCTGTGGCCTTCAGTGTCATTCAGAGTGTGCTTTAAGGGCTTACTGACTATGGTACTTCAAAAAACCACCTATTTCACTCCTTAGTTCCCTCAAGTTAAGAAAAATATAGGCACTGTCCAAACATGTGGGCCGGCAGCATCACAGAGTTAATGTACCTGTTGGATTATTTAAAGAAGTTGGCATTTCTTAATATGAAGCAAAGGTAATTAATTTTGAAATGCTATGAATAAAATAAAACTACTGCATAGGGGGCCAAGGAAGCTCTGAAGATAATATTAGTAATATTGTCTGTCCTTATGACAGACTGCACATCCTGCTTTAAGACTTTAATGTATTGATTTAAACACAGATTTGTATCTGAATGCTGTAGAAAACACACTCAGCACCTGGCAATCTCAGGAAAATAATGTTTGGACAGGCAGTTAGATTTTTCCTCGTAACTTTCTTTAGAAACCAGCAAAATAGTAACAGGCACAAAATCAGCTAAACCTGGAATTTATTTCTGTAGGATGGATTTGTGTCTACCAATGATATTTACACTAGAGATGTTTCTGAACTAACCTTCCCAAAACACATACATTGAGTCCTGGAAAATTTCTCAATGGAACATCTCCGGAACCCCTAGAGGTTGATGTTGTCATTTTATTTATGACTAATGAAAATGGAGCCTTTTTTCATTTTTGCCATTTCTTTCAGAACTGTTTTAAGGAGGGATTGATTACATTTCTGGAGGTTATTAGATAAAAGCTAAATACATTACACTTTCAACAAACTATCTCATAATTTAAGATTTAAAGGGCATGCATTTATTTAAACAGTCAAACCACTGCCACAGAGTTGAACTATAGGTCAGATTTCATTTTAAAATGCTTTCTAGCAGATGTTCTCTGATTGTTTGTGAGACAGTCTCTCAGGAAAATATGGCCATAAATGATTGTGAGTCTCATCTGGCTTTGGTGGATACAGAAAGTTTCTACTGTGATGTCATACCAAAACTTTAATATTAGGAAGATGGAAGTTTGATTGGTGAAAATACGCTCAAGAGATGAATAGAAATACTTATTGTTCTGTAGTGCAGTTGGCTTGGTGTGTTGGTGATCTCAGTCAATGGAACTAGTTAGAGCTTGTCTTTTTTCGAGGTAGTTTTCAGAACACTGCCATAAAAAAGTTCGCTGGACGTGAGGCACTAAGTCACCACTGTAACATCACCATGCATCGAGGGCTTATGGATATCTTGGAAGTACAATGAGACTATAACTAACTTTCTGAGCTGTTTCAAGGTCCTTGTGACAAGGCTTCAGGGTTATTTCCACCAGCTGTACCTGAGTGATGAGACAGCCTCAAAACCCTGAGCAGCACTCAGGTCCATGGTGTTTGACCAGCCCACTGCATACTACTAACAAACACCTCAGATTTTGTCTTTGTCAGGATGTCCTTTCCTCTCTGTGTTTGCCTCCCAGAAGACCTTTCTCAGAATTAGAAGCTGAGTCCAGTTGTCCTCTTTACTTTTTATTTCTTTTTTAATTTTGGGGGAGAAGCCACCCCATTTTGAAATATATTTGTTTGATGAGATTATTTCATTGTCTGAGGATTTGGAAAAGATCCCTTCTTTTTTTTCTCTCAAGTCTTGAGGCCCAGTTATTAAAAGTGAGGTTGTGGCCTCTTCAATACAGGCTTCTTTTGAGAGAAGTCAGCCTGACAAAGCCCCTTAATATGAAATGTTAAGAGCTGTTGATTTTCATGGGCTTAAGCTAGAGTTGGTGGCATTCACTGCCTTGCAGGATGGCTCCTACATTGTCTCTCATCAAACTCCAACCCCCACTTATAATTTTATTTTTTGCTCTTGGAAGAAGTATGGCTGGAAAATCCAACTATTAGAATTATATCTTAGTTTTTATTCGCCAGATCTAAATTGGTTGGATAGACAGAAAATTTCACAAGGACAATGGTGTATTTTCTTTTCCTGCTCCTAAAAAAAAAAATACTGAAAGCCACCACTATATGCCTGAAAAGTTCCACTGCAAAGTTAAGGTGAGCTCAGAAGCTTTGAGGCTGGAGGGATTCCTGATCAATGGGTTGTTCTGACAAAATGGAAAGGCTGACTGAATGACTGGGCAGGTTTATAGATGCCTTTGAAGAAGAGAGGAAAGTTTTTATTCATGATCTCTGTTTTTTCAAGGCTGTGATAGTTTCAGTGGGGTTACTCCTTCAATCCAGGCTCTGTCATTTTAAATCTGACTTCTCCCTACATTTTTACTTCCCTTCCTCAACCTCTTTTCATACAACACCAGTTAAACTGCCCCTATATGGTGGCTGGTAGGCCTGGCTGAAAACATTTCCATCCCAGTTAAAAAAAAAAAAAAAAAAAGAAAGGTGGTGTTGAACTGAAGCCACGGTTTCAGGTCGTTTGGGCTTGCATTGGTTGATGTGCAGCTTCACCAACCAGGCTCAGCTGTTAGCAGGATGATTTGTACTGCTTGTGGAAAAGACAACCTGGTGGATGCTGTTCAAGTATTCGGAAGCCATAATGCTGTACGTGGGTGGGTTCCTCCCGCTCGGGGCAACAGGAAGGCTGAGCCTGCTGTGCCCTTTGGTTTTTCCACTGCCATATGTGCAATGCACCCTGGTTTGCTTCCTCAGCTTTGCAGTGTCTCAAGAGCAGCATACATGCACAGGCACAAGGCCCCAGGATAAAATTAGCAGTGAAGTCACGGGAGATGGGTTGGTTAACACTTTGTATGCTTGCAAAACTTTAACACTATATTCGTGTAATGTTGCTCTTTTCTATGTTTCCAGATAACCAAGTTGAAAATTGACAGCAACCCTTTTGCTAAAGGATTCCGTGACTCTTCCAGACTTACTGATATCGAGAGGTAATGGGGATTTTCTGTTTACTTTCCACGCAGATAAGATAAAGAGAAGAGAGGGTTTGTAGGAAAAGCATCCTTTCAACTCCTGAGAAGCTGTGCATTTTAATGTTATCTTGTTGCATATAGTAAGAGTCCTCCACCTCCTTTAAAAATACTTATAAACTTTTTGAAGAAAGAGCTGTTTTGAGTTTTGACATCTGTTTCTGTTGGGGCCAATATATTAGTCTTCCTCAGGGGGCTTCTTGAAGGGAGAAGAGGGTCAGTTTTACAACTTCAGAATGAAAAGCTTTCTTCTTATCATGCCATTTAATCCTGTTGAGGGCTGTGAATTGGGTCAGTGGGAAACAAGGGCACTGGTCCTGTGAAAAACATCTTTACAGCTCCCCACTGCTCAACGTAATGGAAAAGAGAGAGGAGAGCTTCCAAAATTCACTTCAGCAGTCTCAGACACTGAATTGGCAATTACTGCCATCAGGATGACTCCCGTAACTCCCACTCTGACAACAAAGATGCCATTTTTGTTTCATCAAAGTTGTATTGCAAGCTGCATTGGGGGAAGCTTTATCTGGAAACTGTTTTGTGTGTGTATAGCTCATTACAAGCAACTGCTGTCATAGGGACAGAAGCATTAACCCACAGCTGAGTTAGGAAATAAACTTCAATCTCTTGGTAGTTTTCCAGCATGTCACATTTTTATGATATCATTTCAAATAGCTTGGCAAATGAAGCAAATTAAGCTGCCTGTGTCCTTTAAGCTGCAAGAGAGCTCGATGGAAATGGATATAGCACATCCAACTTTTCCTATGAGCACACAATCATGAAAGAAAGTTTGGAGAGGCCAAACCCCTCCAGGCTCCTATCTGGGGATATCCAGATGTATCTGTGAATCATTTTTCACAGGTGCATACAGGGGACAAACTTCTCAATGATGTCATAGCCACAGAGTTAGAGCAAGTCTTTACAGCAGTTCAAAAGTACTTCTATCTAAGCAGATCCATGGATGGGAAATAGTGGTATCCTTTACATCGTACTAGTGACTAGATCATTAGTGATCCATTGAGTAAATGGGTAAAAGAATAGTAATTTGGGGAAAGAAAGTTTGTAGGCTGCAGCACACACTTGCAAAGTTGTTGAAAATTGTTACTTAAGTGAAAGCCTTCATTGAAAATGAAAACAAACAAAAACCCCAGGCAAATTTAATAAAAATAGCATAGCCTGCTGTATTGACAGAATACTGAGGTAAACAACATCCAAAGCTCAGGTTTGTATTTAATAAGTAGTGAAGGGAGGACCTGTCGGAAGAGGTTTCCTTGTTTTACAGACAGGAGACATCTAATGACACAGCTTTGCAAGAGCGGAAAGAGTCTGAACTGATAAGCTGGGAGAAAAACTTAGTTACCTCTGTGCGGATGAATCGACTATCGTGGTGCTGGATATGAAGGGAATTTTTCCAGACGACATTTTATTATAACAGCACATGGCATGGAGTCAGAAACACTGAGCATAAGCCGCAGTGCCCTTTTGTTTATTGATAAGTGTAAGAATAGAGCCTGAGACAGGCAGCAGAGCCCAGGCACCAATGTTGCCATGAAAGATAAGGCAGACAAACCTAAAGTCTACAATAAATACAAGAAACAGAATGTGAAAAGTATTAAAATAACATTAAAACTCTGGATTTGAGAACTGAAGTTCAGGTAAAGTCTGATTTTGACTTAAATTAGAAAGCTTAGCCCTGATTACTGTTACAAGAGTATTTAAAAATACAAAACCTGCTGCACAACACATCAAGAAATGAGATGATAAAAGTGTAATATGCAAGTGGGCTGGTAAGAGACTGCTTGAGAATTGCCTAAGTTATACAATATGGTCCAGAAATATCAAAAGGTTTCTTCAGTTCTGACATTAAAATATTTAGGCAGATGAGACATCATTCTCTAAGTGCCCACTGGTTCTACGATTTCACCTTAGCATCAGCAAAATTGCTTAAAGAAATCTGAAACAAAGAAAAAGAAGAATCAAAGTGAGATATGACAACAGGAAGAATTTCTTACTTGATGTCTGTTGTGACATCCCTTGCAAATAGGTGAATATTGACTAGTACAGCATGGCTCTTGCTCAGTCTAGTTGGAAACTTAGTTAGTTATAAGATCACTGCTGGAGAAATACTCATTTGCTAGAGAAAAGACTATGAAAGCCAAAGCTCACTTGCACAGGTCTTGAAAATGAATAGTTATCTAGAAGCTGTAAAAATACTTTCCCTGCACTGCTCCCTGAGCAGGCCTGTACGCAACACGTGCGCGTGTAATCTAGAGTGTGGCGTGGTGATCCTAATGGCCTCCCATAAAGCATCCCGTGATGCTGGGGCCAAGACAGCACTCATTTATCCTGAGTTCCAGCTTTTCCAAATGACCTAAGTAGTGTGAAAGCATACAGAGCTTTGTATTTCATTTCCAGGTATTTAAGCCTCCTTTTTCCTAAACAGCCTTTGGGGAGGGAAACAAATCAGATCAATTGATCTTTAGAGACCTAAAGAAATTAAATTAGTCTGGAGTCAGTTACTGCACTAAACCATCCAGTAATTGGATTGCTTCTTGTAACTGATTGAAAACAGCCTCTATCTGTAACAATATAGGGAGCTTTTCTTTATAGTAGATCTGAGAGAAAAACACATCTTTTTATGACATGATGACAGAAATTGCACTTTTTTAACCTAATTGAATATGATTTTATAAATATGTGACTTTAACGATTTCAGGCTTCCCATTCTAGATTTACGATCCTTATGTAAGAAATTCAAGCTGCAAATGCCTTTAGGATTAAATCTGTTGGCATTGTAAGTGTTGGAGTCAAAATAATATATGTAAAGGTAGTGAATTTTGCACAACAGTTGAGGGGGCAGGCAACAGCAAAACATTTGAAATGCCTGCGTTTTCTTCTGTTCCTGTCTAAATACCACAGAATGGTTTCCTTGAACTCATAGCCATGTGCAAACCCTTTAACTGTTGAAAAAAAATATTTGGTGAGTTTGGTGTATACCAATTTTTATTAGGATGCAAGATTCCTCCCACAATCAACCCTTTCCCTACATTAATTGTGGTAATCTATTTATAGCAATGGGGCAGACTTTATCTGGGGCTACTGTGATTTAGATAAGTTTCTGACTCGCCTTTTGATCTTTTTACATGGTATTTACATCTCCTCTACTATAAAAAGGCTCCCACAGTGGTTGTGAACGAGAAAACGGAACATTTAGCAGCAATTACCAGAATGTGGAGCTTAGCATACTGTGGTGTTGACTATGGGATGCCAAAGGCAGTAATGAGGCATTTCTGCTGAAGAAAAAACTGCCAAAGGCATAGAGGATACAGAGGCAGAACCCAACAGATAAATTTTTTTAAATCTTGAGTCTGAATTTATCTTTTGAGTTGTAGTGAAGAATTAGCCTGTTAAAAAGAGATAGATAAATAAAACCATAATAATTACATATTATTCAAACAATCCAGTGAAAAAGGTGACAATTTCAAGAGCAGGAGCCAACAGAACTACTGAATTGTAAAATAATGATCAGACAAGAACTGACAGATCATAATCATGATCTGAACATCACTTGTTTATTTGACCCAGTATGTGATAGGCTAGTTCAGGGTATGGATTTGTAGCTATTAAGGAGAGTTTAGTGAGTATATCCATCTGCACAAGTCCAGTGATGCTTCTGGGATACTTCAAGAGGCAATATATGGTTGCATACCAAAGCAATTTTTAGGCAGACAAGGGAAGGATGGGGGGATGGGGAAGTGAGAAAGCAGCATCCCAATCAGATTTGCATTGTAATAAAATTCCAGATTTTCCCCCGAGGAGCTCCATCTCTGATATGTGGAAATACATCATGCTGGCTTACAAGGCTGTAAGCAAAGTTCATGCTAATGCCTGGATACAGGCACTTCCCTGCCAAAGGATCAGTCAAAGCCACATGCTCAGTGATGGGCTGTGTGCAGCCATCCTCTCTCCCACCCCTTCTCTGCTCACCCCAGAGAGCTACCTTCTTTCCCATTCCTATTGCCTGCCGCTGGTCCGGAAGAACATCCCAGACTCTTGAAAGCCCCCTACCAACAACCAGAAATATATATATGCTCTGTGACCTACCCCCATGTCCATGGTTAAGAAGGGCTTTGTCATAGTTCTCCAACAAGTCAAACTCCCAGCTGATCTTTTATTCTCAGCTAGTTCTCAGTCTGTGAATGTCAGCAACCAGCCACGAGATATCATCTCTGATGTTTAGGTTCAGAGAAGAAGAGAAGTCCTGAATTTAAGGAGAAATACCAGGGACTCTAGTACCTAAATGCCTGGTATCTAGTGCTGTTCCAGATGTTGCTGAGGTTACTCCAGCCTTCAGCAGCTGCCCTGGATGGGTGAGTGGATTGTCTGTACTTTTGGCATCATCCATTCCAGAACACTCCAGGTGGCTTGGGTGCCTTAGCAAATCTTGAAAGCACTACCTGCCTATGTTTAGACACCCGAATTATTCCCTTCAAATCTGTCTCTGACTCTGCTTCTTGTTAGCCAGGCAACTGTTCCTTGCCACCCAGCAGAAAGCCCTGTGCCAGTTAAATCTTCTTTACTGCCCAAGTTTTTAAGCACTCATTCTCTGGCTTATTTTCCACTTCAGTTTTCTGTTACCTATCTTCTTACTTGTGCAAAATGGTATAAAAACGTTTCATTATTCTAGTGGTTTCCACTCCCCTCATGCAGATGTAGTGCGTGCATAAGGGGAGGGGATGATGTTAAATTAGACCTATAGTTTCCACCCCAGAGGAAGTTTTCCAGAGATTTCCCCCAGTCACATTTTCACAGTACTGCTCTGTCCTCGCCTTTCATCCTTTGCCTACAGTCAGAAAGAAATGGTTGTTCCACTGGGTGAAGTGGAGCTCCATGGGGCTGGCTACGTAAGATAGTTTTCTCATTTTTATTTGCAGCTGAGAGAAGTGGGGTGAGTATATTGATAACCTCATGCCCCTTCTGCTGTCATTACTTTTCCCCTGTCATGGCTTCAGCCAGGCTTTGTCATATCCATGCATCCGGCTCTTCATCACATCCAACCCTTCTACAATTGCTGATTTTTAACTGAGAGGGTGACAGTAAACACCATTGCAGAGGTACACTTGTTCTTTCTTCTACAATCATCAAACCCCAGATTTTTCATAATTCAAGACTCATTTCCTTCTTTCTGAACATTGTATATATTCTTGCAATAATGCATCCATCCAAGACTTGCCCAGTAGTTTTGACTTTGTGTGAAAGTGTTTTGGGGCTGTGGATTAGCTTTTGGGCCAGGTCACGTGGGCCACTGTAGTCTGTAGGCCTTGTTTTGTGCCTGGTGGGCTCAGTTTTAATCTAAGCAGTGGAACAGAACTAATTTGTTTTGCTCAAGGATTTAGTTCATACTATGGACCATCCACAACCTGAATTATGTTCCCATGGTCAGCTTCTAATATTTATCTACCAGTGTAAGAGCAAGTATATGCAGAAAACAAATATGTCTCTATGTTTGTGCATATGTAAAACAGCAAATAAAAGCCACAGGAACATAAAGGCTGAGTGGTATCTGAACAGTGGTTCTGACAGCATATGTTGTTCACTCATTGCTGCTGTTACAGAAATGTATTTGTTCTTCCTGCTATGTCGTTTTGGTTTTTTGGTAGGTGAGTTGTTTTTGTTGGTTTTCTGAGGGGAGTTTTATTTGTAGAGGGTTTTTTTGTTTGTTTGTTCGGGTTTTTTCAGACTTGTTTTTAGCACTTGTGTCTTCGACAAATTAGTCATTTTTTCCCTTAAAAAAAAAGTTCTACTACAGTGCGACTTCCGACAAGTTTATTTTTGTGCCTTCTCAGCCCATTTATTCCATCTGTCTTCACCTCACCTCACTTCTGACGTCTTCTGTTATCTGGGCTTTCTTCCAAACATACTAACTGGCAGCTACAAAAAAAGGAAACCTTTGAAATGCAGAACTAAAGAAGTCATTCAGACTGCAAACTGATAATTCATACACTTTATATCCTGTTCTGTATTTTTCTTTGTGTTGGACTGAATGGCCAAGCAAAACACGATTGTCAATTTTACTATTTTATTATTTTCCTTCTTTTTTTTTTATTGACATAGCCTTTCCTTGCCAAAAAAAAAAAAANATCGGAGTTAGGCTGAATCGCTTAATATCATAATTAAGGAAAGCTCCTATTAAAAAAGAAAAAAAAAAAGAAAAGAAAAGGAAAAAAAGCAAACCCCATGACACCAGGAACAGGGAGCAGATTTGGAGGATATCCTTACCTTTCTGCGTACCTAGCACTTAGGTAGCAAGGGGTTAAAAAAAAAGAGGTTAATAACTAAGAGGCTGCTCAGCTCTGCTCTGAAATTTTTACCTCTTGTAGCCATTCCTGAAAGAGTAACTTATGCAGAAGACACAAGTTCAGAGTGGCCTGGCTCCGACACTTGCTCTCTCTCACCACAGTATGATTTTAGCGAGTTGTCTTCAAAGAAGCTTGAACCTGGCTCCCACTGGAATCAATGGCTGCCTATTACTTCAACCCCATCCTCTTTGCAGCCATGGTATAGATGGGTAATAACAGCCCTGACTCCAGCAAGCTGGTTCTGAATTAGCTTTTCTGACACCTTTGCCAAAGCTAAATACTTTGTCTTAAACATTCTTGTCCCAAAGGGAGAAGGCAGACTTCCCATCTCCACCTCCTTTCTGCCAAATTCAGGAAAATCCATAGTTTCAGGTGTATGCACGCATGTTGCAACATCCATGTTGACCGCACAATGGCCAGGTGAGCCTTCCTCTATCATATTGGCAGGGTTCACGGTCATGCACTTCAGTATCAAGGTTGTGGTGATCACCAGGCTGCTGTGCATGCACAGCTGAAGTAGAGTAACAGCAAAAGGAACAGAAAAAATGACATCGGAGACGTCTGCTCCCACCTACAAAGAAGCCCTGTTCTTTTATCTTGATTAAAGATCCTGCTCAACGTATTCTGGGAAAGATCTTGGGTTTGGTCTGTAAAGTGTTAGTGAATCATCTGTCAGTTACATCAGGGTTTTCCTCTCTTCTTTTGGTTCTCTGAAGCTACTTTGTACATACAGGGCACTGTTAAATAAACAAGGCGAAAGACTCAGCTTGGAGCTGCACGACATGAAGTGTTCCTAGCTGGAAGTCTAGTTTTGGAATTGGTTGCCAGCAGAGGCAAGAATGAAATGTTTAATCAAGAGGTTAGAACCTGCAAGGTGCTCCCTGTGCACCCTAAACTCTTTCTAATTGATGAACTCTCTCAGCCCTTCACATCCTTTGATATCAGGTTCAAATTTTGCTGTTTTATTTCTTGCATACAAGGAGAGAAGTGCTTCAGTCATAATAAAGTTTATTGACAGGACTGGGCGCAAAGTACGCTTCTGTTGGAATGCAGATTTTTGGGATCAGCCTGAGCTCCTTTTCCCTATTATCTCTCCTCACATTTGTCCTGCCTCAACAACATCTCTGTGGGTGTGCTTGCCAATACGAGCTTAGGTTTTTCCTTTCCATTTGGCACATGGATCCTTTCTCTCAGGCAACTTCAGAACCTAACTTGCTCTTCTCCAGCCTGTCATCTCCTACTATTATCTATCCAGTTGTATACACTGCACTGCTTAATCACAGTAATACATTGCGCCTATGTACACACTTTTCCTCCTCCTCTGGGTATTTTCAAGATATCTGTGAGTTGAAGAGCAGTCTGGAAGACTGAAACTTGTTGGTAGACCACACAAAAATATTTGACAGAAAGAAAACCTCTTTCCCTCATTCAATTGGCAGCCTGTAATCTTTCAGAACAAATTTTATTGCTAATTTATTGATAATAGAAGAAACTGTAGAGTTCTAAGACACACAAAAAAGTAAAAATTATTATGTTCCAGTATTAGATAACAAGTCTCTGATCACAAAAAAAAAAAAAAAAAAAGACAGAAGTTGGGTATTGAGTAAGTAGAAATCACCTTTTTCTTCAGACTGTTTACTGTGGAACAGTGCTGAAAAATACTCGAAGACAGCTTTAAAAAAACCTCCATCATACTCTTCACTTGCTATTTTTTGAAATTGAGCATAGAATCAGAAAATGGCAAAGATTGATTTATCATTCAGTAATTTATAAAATTATTTCCATAAATTCTTTGAACCACATTGAGATATCTGACATTGCATACAGAACTATAAAGCCAGAAGTAATAATATCTTTCTCTTTTAGCAGTAGTATTGTTGTAATATTTCGGGACTTGAAAAAAATGTATTAATCCACTCTACACAGCACCATATTTGGGACAACCTGAAGACTTTGCATTTCCATAAAGAGAATTTTCAGGAATGTTTTGAGACTGAAGTCCTTTTATATCCAGTGGAAGCAAGGGTATAAGAAGGAATCTGTGTTCCAGATTGCCATCTTTGTTTCTGCATTTTGGACTAGATTTCACAGGCACTTAAGTCTTGTTGTTAAAGTATTTCTTCCTCCTGTATATTGGCATTGAAGTCCTAAGGCACCTCTGTCTTTAAAGCGTGGAGGAGGTTATCCTCCTCTTTCCAACCTACATGGGAAACTCCAAATGTTTTCACAGATTAGATAAGTTGCCACTGCTGTCTTCTCCATCGAGACTCCATGGGATGTTCTCTGAGGATGGAATATTGCAGCGTGGTGCAGAGGCCACCACCCCTTTCATTTGAAACACAAAGGGAAGGAAAGAAATCAAAGAGCAGACTTCTACTCTTGTTTTTCTTAGTGGAAGAAACAGTGCTTGGAGGATAACTCAGAGATATGCTTTATGAGTGGAGAAAATACACCATTTCTTTTTTCCCCCTCTGTTTCCATTTGCACCCTTAGCTGTGCTCAGCCTTTTGAATTTTGTAGGTCTGTTTGGAGGTTTATAAGCAGCATGTGTTGTATGTGGAAAAAAGGGGGTCCACCTGAAGATGTAGGGGCAGGTGCCTAAATTCTGGTGTGAATCTCAACACTTTGCACTCATGATGTGAATCACAGCCTCAACCTCTAAAATGACAAATCACTACCTGTTTTGTGATTATAGCATAACAGCCAACGTGGTTAGGCAGGATAAGCACATACAGTTTTGAATATTAAATCTCAGCTGCACAAAAGGAATTGTTTCTGTGAGATTAGCTGCTTTCCCTGAACCAAGTTTCCACATTAGACCATTCCCTTTGCCATAAAAACCTCGGCCTCTTGTCCCAATGTATGAGATTAATCTTCCAAAACCTTTTGCATTCTCTCTGCAACACTGCATCATAAAATAAATAAATAAATAAACCTACCACATAGTTCCCTGGTTTCAAAGTTTGCAGATTCAGGGTTCACTAAGAAGTCATCTCTCTTTTTCCTTTAAAAGAAGACAACCATATAGAATAATAGAGTTCTCTGTCTAGCATACAAGCCCATCTGGAAAGAATTTAGTCTGCAGTAATTGTGGGTATTTGATTTAGCTTTAAATCCCTGTAGGTAATCCAAATGTAAATTTATTGGGGTGCGTTTATCCCCAAGCCACCATTGGATCCAATGTTTTAGAGGTGAAATTGGCCCACTGCGCTAAAACTAGAGCCTGCATTGTTTCTGTTGCATCAGGATATTATTACATGCTGTAATCTCTGTCATTATAAGCAGACCCTTACTAGAAATAAAGTCAACAGAGACAATACAGAGAATCACCTGTATCAAATTTATTTTTCAGACATTTATAGACTAGTAATTTTTTGATTATGAATATGTTTATATACCAGTATCTAAATCACTCGGACAACACTGGTCTAATTTTTTATTCAGTTATGCTGTACTCATATGAAATAGACCTTTTGGTCAAGTAAAATTCTTTGCATTTCACATTCTGCTTCAGAAGAAAGCCTAATGTTTCAAGAGGCATTCAGCACATAATGTAAACAATGCCATCTGTCTTTTTCTTTGGAAAATCTTCTTTGAGATAGCCCTGATATGCCTACTGTTTTCAATCACTTAAAAGGCAGTAATCCAATTATATCATCCTCTATGTAGGAACTGCCATTGCTTTCAGTCCACTTCCAATCCTGACACAAGTAAATCACTTTGATAAGATCCTCTTTTTATTTATTTTTTTTCTTCTGAGGAGACTAGCATAAGTAATGATGCCAGTGATAGACCAAGGACAAAATGACCATAATGGACTTTCCGTAGGAAAGGAAAACATGTGCCATTGTGATTTATCATGTTACTTGTAAAATATTTTTCCTTGGAATTTCTGCAACAGACACAGTCTCCAAGCAAAGGGCATTAGCAAGTATGAATGGACAAATGGTAAATTCAGACAAAGCCTTCATCAAGCAGCTGATTTAAACAACTATTGCTTCTTAGATTTCTTAAACAGGAATAGAAGTTCAAAGCCATTTTGGAAATGTGCCTAGGTAATCTTCATATTTGGTAAAATGCCACCTACTCACATGGAAATGTGCTGGGAATGTGTAAGGTTGGATCTTCCTTACAAACTACTAAGGCTTATCATGCAGATATGCCTTCCTTCTATTTAAAAGTAGTCTGGGTGCTTTGTGCTACCAGTGAGGCAGGGGCCTGGCAGACACATCTGACCTCCCAGAATAGACGTGGCACGAGGTCGGTAGTATCTGTAGATTTCCTGCTACGAACTGCCCTCCACTCCAATGCTGAGAGAGCATGGTCAGAGCTGAGCTGTCTCTGGACACACCTATCTTTGTGCCTGATTTCAGAAAAATGGGAGAGCAACAAATGAGGTGATCATGTGTGATGCAAAAGCTTGTTTGAAAGGAGCTGGACCACAGGTGTCTCTTTGAACCCAGACTCATCACTCAGCACAAATAACCGCAGAGTTTGCATTTTCAAATTTATGAAGAGTGCTGGTCTTATATTCACTGTCTGGGGCCACATCCAGGCAACACAGTAGGAAGTTCACTCTACTTTTCTGGAGAAGCTGGTAAGAGGTGATCAGCAATATTAAACAAAAAAACAGGCCAAATCTGGCATTTCCAATGTCATGCTATGAAGTAAGTCTTTTGTTAAGTAATTTTGGAGAGTCTTTGTGAGAAAGCTGTGATCTGGACAGAAAAAAATGCATTATATTTACCTTAATGAATTAGGATGCTATTTAGGATGGTATTGATACATTATGTTGTTTCCTTTTACAGAGAAAGTGTGGAGAGCCTTATCCAAAAGCATTCCTATGCCCGATCCCCCATTCGAACCTATGGGGGAGAAGATGATCTTGGAGATGACAGCCAAGCAACACAAAGCAGAGGTAGGAATATGTGCTCATGAGGTAAAGTGCAGTGATCCAGTTACACTTGAGAAAAGCGTAACTGGTTCAGTTCAGGAGGCCATTTCAGAGATGCCCTTATAATCTTTGCCATCAGAAAAGAATTAGTTCTGCTTCCTCTTCAAGATGTCTGCAAACTAGACAACTTCATTTCTATGGTGCTGAGAACAAGCTAACACTCCCTCATCTCCTGGCAGAACTTTCTAGCTGGGCTCCACACCATTTGTAAAGTACCAGTAGATGTGCCACTTGCTGCCCTTCCAGCCTTCTGTGAACAGAGGACTTAGTTCTGACTATCTTCAACTAGCCTGTGGTTAAACCATTTTGCCTCCTCAGGAAGAATAATCTGTAGCTTCCTAAAAATTTGTTGTTTAATTGTTATCTCTTAGTCTCTTAAAGGTGTTTTTCCTGCTGAGGCAATTATCCTCAAATGCTTTATCAAACAATTTGTCTGCTGTAGCAGAAGTAGCAGCAAGGCAGACTTGCTCTTTGTGGGGTACTTGCTGGAGAAAATGCATCTGTCGTAATTTGCAACTGGAAATAGATCTCAAACCCTTCCTGTGGGATTGCTGACTAGCATAAACTTGTGTTGCATTATACTTTGCATGCTGACTTTGTGACCTGCCTGATATGCCACAGCCACTTGAGGTAAAGCGGTTCTATCTGTCTTCCGACTGGCAGTGCCCTTGTCTTGTCCTCTAACTTCATACAGTGCTGCTAAGATAAGAGCATTATTTCTGGTCATAAGCTCTTTGGACCTGTGCGGGGAAAACGCACTTATTTTTAACCATGAGTTGCTCTTCAGCAAAGTGTGATTAGGTGGGCTTGTTCTTACAGGTCTATTCTAAGAGCAGGTCCTTAGATTACAGAGTTTCTGAAGCAACTCCTCACCTGGTATGATGCCATCCTTTCATATAATTCTGGGGGATTATCTTGCTTCATGTCAACTTAGATCCTAGGCCAGTTATTGTTGAAGACAGTATTAAATATCCATTGCTGGAAGTGCTCAGAGCAAGGCACCTTCTCTTCAAGAATTAAATTTCTCCCTAGTATTATTAAATTTCTCCCATATTTTCACCCTTGGGGGTGAAGAAATGAACCAGGTGAACCTCAGTATGGGAGCTGGTCATTAAATCTCTTCAGAAGAGAATCCTTAGAAAGGTGTTGTAGGGGGATATAATACTTTAGTACAATTAATTTAATGGGTAATAAAAGGGTACAGTTCTGCATTTGCTCGCAATATGGCAAATGAGTAAGTGAGGAAGATTATGAATCATGGCAAAGAACTTTTTTCTAATCTGGGAGCCATATGCTACATGGGACGTGATTGCTCTGGGCAACCAGAGACATTCACAGAGGGTAAAACATACTGCTCCTTCACATGAGTAACTGGTACTGCCTTTGCTCTCTCTCTAGGTCTAGTGCCCTTAAACAAGGAAAAGTCCTCCAAGATACAATGAGAGATTGTATGGAATTACTGAAATTCTATAGATATTTGATTCCAATGTATTTTTAAACTACCTTGCATGCAAAACTGATGGATGTTCCCCCATATATATAAAAGTTGGCAGCTAAATACATACACATTGCTGGGTGGTGTGTGTTATAAGCGCTCGGAGACCTCGATTGCCTCAGAATTACTGGAGTACATTTCTTTGGTGCTGTCAAAAGTGGTATGTGAGACTTTTTGGAGTACTAAGCTGCAATTAGAGACTATTGCAGTTGGAGCAGGAAAAGATCCTTGAGGAAGTGCCTTATGAAAATCATAGAATAGTTTGGATTGGAAGAGACCTTTAAAGGTCATGTAGTGCAAACTCCTTTCAATGAGCAGGGCCATCTTCAATTACATCAGGTTGCTTAGAGCCCCACATAACTTGACCTTGCATATTTCCTGGGATGAGACATCCACCCCCTTTCTGGGCAACCTGTGCCTGTGTTTCACCACTCTTATAGTAAAAAATGTCTTCCTTATATCTAGTCTAAATCTATTCACATTTAGTTTAAAGCTCTTACTCCTTGACCTGTCACAACAGGTCATGCTAAAAAATTTGTTCCCAGCTTTCTCATAGGCCCCCTTTAAGCCCTCGCAGGCTGCAATTAGGTCTCCCTGAAGCCTTCTCTTCTCAAGACTGAGCAACACCGATTCTCTAAGCCTTTTCTTTCAGGAGAAGTGTTCCAACCCTATGATCATTTCATAGTCAATCATAAGAAAGAATCAGATATCTTATTCTGCATAAAACAAAGAAATAAATAGCAGTGATAGACTTTATAATTACTTCAGCAGCCTCCCAGAGCAGTCTCTGCTCAGCCAATTTCAGCCATCTAAAGATGGAAGTAGCTAGCCTACATTTATCCCAAGATGTCTATTTCCAAAGGAATTAACAAACAGAAAACATATAAATTCAATGAAAATTCTTTAATGCATAATTTCTCTGTGCCTGCATCCAGGATTCATAGTAGCCACCTGGAACAGTGCCAAATGCAAACCTGAGCAAATTCAGATTTGCATCCTGCTTTCCCTGTAGCGCAGTAATGCTCAGATATCCTCTGATTTCTCAAGGGTTTTGCAGAGGTCTGTGACTATTGTGTTAGCCTTAGAGATTGGATCCTCACTTCCCAGCAGGAATTGGTTCTGTGGCAGGGCCAGGATTTGGTTCAAGTTTGTTTCCACTGCTAAATGGACAGTTTCTTTTTTTCTGTTACTGAGCTGTTTAACTTGTTTCATTAAGCAGAGGAAAAATTAATCATGATTTGAGAATATATTCCATAAGAGATTCATGATTTTTAAAGAATAACAATTTGCATTTTTCATTCCTGTTGGCTTTTTGCGTATAGTTTTGGTTTGAGTATTTGGCTATGATTGGTTACTATACTTAATTCCAGTAAGTTTACCTTGACAGTTAGAGGTCTTCATATGTTTTCATTCTACAGTTTGGATGAACCTCCCTTCTTGAATCACATTTATGAAACTAACACGTGTTATAGAATTTGTTGTCTCAGAATGTTACACAATACTGAAATGAAATTATATTTCATCAAATACTCTTGCCGACGAATTTATTTTCTAAAGAAAGAAAGTTGGTCAAGAAAATACTAAGAGACAATAGTTAAATTATTGTTTGAAAAGGAATAGAAAGATTTTATTTATAGCATTTTATTATATTCCCCATTTCTAGAAATCAAACATATGATGATGACCAGATGCACAGAGGAGCTACAGAGATGAAGGGCAACATAGTCATCAGATTATTTGAAAATGGCCACGCATAATGATCCAAACAAATTATTGTTTCCCCAAAATTTTACTGTCAACATGAAACAAGTAATTAGTTCTAATTTTAAGAAACCATTTTTCTTTTTATGATTCTTCAATCTTCAGGAAAAAAAAAAGTATTTTAAGGAGTTGGAAGATTTGTGGAAATAATTTTTGGAACTTTTCAGATTAAACAAACTCAAAACAAAATGACAAACAAATCACTTCCATTAGATCAAAAGTAGATAAGTACCTTCAGAGCAAGTTCTGCATCTCTTACTATGAATTAGCACTAGTATTGTTTATTACAGTACTGTACACAGTAGGAAAAACAACAAATGTTTTGACAATTACATTTTTAGATTTTTTTGTTATATATTACAGAAAGAGGCAGGTTGACTGGAAAGATGTATTGTTGACAAGTTTTACTGGAGTGAAAAAAAAAGGAAAAACTTGTAGTGCAAATTATATTTTTCTGCATTTTTGCCATACCGAATTTTTGGGAAAAAAATAAACAGTTCTAGTGAGGATCTGATATAAAAAGTTGCAAGCATGTCTTCAAAACAGGGATGTAATGCAGTGAGATTTCTTGTCAGAGTAGATATTTCAGTATGTAGTGGCAGCATTACAAGGTGCTTCAGTGTTTAATACCTAAAATGTTCAATGTGCAAAGCTGATTTTACTGTTCAAGCCACTCCAAACAGCCTCTTAAAATGGAAGTTTGTCTAAGATGTAGCGATAAAGGAGAGCAACCAGCAAATAACATTTTAAAATCAGATGTATTTGGGAAGTATTTCCAATGACACATAGTCATTGAAATCTGGCTTGCTGTGAAAGACTGATTTTCTCCCCTTTTGCTACTTTACCAGCTTTGTATGTCACGGTGCCAATGTTAGGTATTCTTTCTCTTTGCTTGCAGGGTCAGCCTTTACAACATCTGATAACCTGTCCCTCAGTTCCTGGGTTTCCTCTTCAACCAGTTTCCCAGGATTTCAGCATCCACAGCCTTTGAGTGCCCTGGGTACCAGTACTGCCTCCATAGCTACACCCATTCCTCATCCAATCCAAGGATCTCTGCCTCCGTACAGCCGCCTGGGAATGCCTCTTACACCCTCTGCTATAGCCAGCTCCATGCAAGGTAGCGGCCCCACTTTCCCATCCTTCCACATGCCAAGGTACCACCATTATTTCCAGCAGGGTCCTTATGCAGCTATCCAAGGACTGCGTCACTCTTCTGCAGTGATGACACCGTTTGTATGAGTGACGTACGACAAGAGGAACACGAGATTTTAAATGTGCGAGTTTGCTATGAAAAATACAAGGGACCTTCCTGGAAGGCCTGTGGCAGGAGTACTGAACTCGTAACAAACCAGCTAAGAAAATGCATTGTGGATATGGATTCCTCTTCTGAGGGATCACAAGAAGAGAGCATGCAGCTTGGAGCTGCTCACAGATCTATGTGTAACACAGACAACATGGATCTCAAAGTCCCCAGGATCTTTGGTTGTGCGCAGCTTGTTCCAAAGGTGTATTATACCTAGCAGAAAGAGATTATCTTTAAGCAGCAGTGTACAAACTAATTGTCTATAGGTCTTTTTTCATATGCTAGATGAATTCTGAAAAAGGCAATACTCTTACTCATCTTCATCTCTTCTTGTGACTGATGAGCATCTAAACAGAAAAAAAGTATTGCTATAACTTTGAGCATGTTTTAGGCTATCTCAGCATACATTTGCTGAAAATGGGACAAAGTGGAGAAGACCACTGTCCTTTTTAAGACTGGCTTATATTCACCAAACCCAGTATTTCTTACTTGCTACTATAATCACAAAGAGAACGTTGTTAACAAGTCTTTCTTTCTTTGTTTCCTTCACAAAACACTTATCGGTTCCAAAAAAAGAACTGTGTTACAGGACTGTAGTGATAGTGTATTCTGTCCTTCAGTCTAAAAAGAAGTTTGTCCTATATCCTAGGAGGAGCAATTTAACTGCCGGTTAAGGTATAATGAAGAATAATTTTGATTTGGAAATATCTGTTACTTAAACTCAGAAACCCAAGATATCACATTTTAAAATAGTGCTTGTTTGCTGCTGTGCTTGCCACTGAAGACCTGTTTCTAGCTGCACATGCGTATCAAGTTAACCAAATTTCAGGCTAAATCAGTCTATAGATGCCCTGGATCAAACTATAATTAATGGACTGGTATGGGTGGGATTGGAGCACCTTTCTACTTGTTCTGATTTTCTTGGGTTTGGTCATCGTTGTTACTATACAAGCTCCTTGGCCAGGAAAGTGAGGGTTGTACAACCAGTTCTTCCATGTCCCACTAGAATGATGGAGTTTCCTAAGGAAAATATCAGTACAGAACTTCACACAATTATTTTTTTTAAATTCACATCTGACTTTTTTCTAGTTAGTATTTGGGGTTCTCATTCAAAGTACTGTCCTCTTTTTCTAGTATGTTCTGTCTGACGGAACAGAGGAGCTATAGAGGCGTAAAAAAATAAGGACCTGTCTGCAGAGAGCTAGCATGAATCCTTTGCATAGCTGGAAACATTACCAGTGTGATGTTGGTTTTCTGTGTGGCAAGAGCTGAGATTCCACTGTAAATAACAAATTGACACAGAGTTTCTTTGTTGAGTTGCATCCAAGCTATAGATGATAACATATCTACGGACAGAAAAGAACTAGCATATATAATTTCATATATTACAGATCTGTGTAGAGCTGCAACACAAAACACAAATCTGATTATTTCCCACTATCCTTCTCTACTTTTGACCATTCTGTATTGCTGTCATGTGGTAAAAAGCATAGTGCAGTACACTGAGTCTATACCCTCATCTCTGCGAAGTGCAAGGCAAGTCACATGCCTGTATTTGTCCCATGGCCTTGTTTCACATGCCCCATTACACAGAGCAATGACAACCTCCCAGGCCTTTCCCAGTTTCTGCTGTAGGACAGTACTTGCATCCCACAGATAAAGACCATCTTTATGTATTTTCCAGTAGTTAAATTTAAAACCTTCTCAAATTGGCCCTTTCAATCACCTTTTCAACCGAGTTATCTGCAATATCATCCTAATTCCCCATTAATCATTGTTGGATCTGCTGACAAAAAATTACCTGGGCCAATTTGCAACTCCTGTGCTCTGTATGTAAATAAAAATGAAAATTTATTTACAATTTCTGGGTTCAGACCTGCGACAAGGAGTGCCATAAATTAATATAACAGGCCAAGCTCTGAGGTATTTAAATGGCTCAGAATCCGACACCGAACTTGTCTTGGTGTACCCACATATTCAATTTTGCTCTAGGCTATCAGATTCACTGGAAAACTGCATGTTGTAAGGTTGTGTGTACTTATAACTGGCTTTGATATAAATCCCCTCTTTTTCAGGAAATTAGGTAATACTGTCCCCACAAGAATGTAATTCTTCAAGTACATATGACTCTGCAGAAACAATAATTACAAAAGAGGTTTGGAAGAAAGTTTCCAGTTACTTGACTTCTGTTAGAGTTATATGAAGACCCTAGGATTACATGCACTAAAGACTGCAGGGAACTTCTGTTTATCTGGTTCCTTCTGCAGGTCCATTAACTTATCTGGAGTTGCAGGGGATATGGTTAGGTTCAGAATTCAAGCCAGTAGCTTTACTGCTGATACTTCCACCAGGAAATGGTCAAGTGAGTAGGCAGCTTTTACATACTCCAGAAACAAGTTTGAAATGGGCGGGCTGATTTAGGCATGGTCAATATGTGACACAAAGACTGCTCACATATGAACTTCCCTCACGAAGCAAATTTGGAGAAATTAACAGTACGATCTTTTCAGCCCTGTCCCAGTCCCTGCTCTGAGAACACCAAGATCTGGCATGCAGAAATGCCCTTGCTACTGTTACAGAGAAAATTCTCCAGGCTTCTTCTGGAGAATGAAACTGGATTTGGCAACTTCATTCAGAAAACTATTAAATGAAGGACAAGTGCTTTTCACTACAAATGAAGTGTTATTCATACCTGAAAAAACATGGCAGTAGGCTGTCTCTATATAAAAGCATGATACAACCAACTCCTCATCAAAATCCACTCTGATGAATTTCATATTATAGGTGTTGCGGGATTATCTGTCAAAATCCACAGCTTGATTTTTTCAAGTCAGACCAAGTCTCTCTCAGTGAGCTCATCCCTCCTTGTGCTGCTCTCTGAGGTTTAATTCCTTTTGCAGCAGAAACCCACTGGGTTCCCCACTAATGCAGGATCACAGGCAGGTCCCAAGCAAGTGAATGAAGGCAGCTTGTGACTGCCTTCCCTGGGAGTAAGATCAACAGGTATGTCCATTCCTCACTTCCTTTTCTTTGCCCTCACAATCCTACCTACAAAACCTGTTTCATAGATTTGAGGTTTAAAGGACTAAGTTCACAGAGGCCACATGGCATCCAGTGAAGAGGTCTTGCCACCTTGCAATATTTCTGCTCCCCACCCCTCTCACCTTCCTGTGGGCCTGGGGCAGCATGGGAGTGATTCCAGGAATAAAATTCCTGCCCAACTGAAGTCAAACGGAAATTTACTGACTATAATGGGGGCAGGATTTCATTCCACATTGTCATCTAAAAATAAAGTCTGACAGTAAGAATAGAGACTTAAATGATGACAACAATATAGGAACACTACAGAAAAGATTAAAACCCAAGTACAAATGAGCTTTAGCACTGAACTCACAATTAGAAGAAAATGAATGCAAATTTATAATTAATTGGTTAAAGAGTGGAATTGCTTTTGCTAAAAAAAAGTAATTAAAAAATTAAATTATCTCTACCACTTTGACAATAACCCAGTAATTTATTTAAGGACTTGCTATACTGCTGTCAAAATTATATCACTTTCAAAACAGAACATCTGTTGTTGGTAGATGGGCTAGGAATGCCAAATATAATCTAGAGTTTATTTTCCAAATACAATTCACATTTTATATCCCATGAGAAGTGCTCTTCACCTTTATGAGCTTTCTTGGCTCATAAAAATAGAGCTGGTTTATGTTTTTTGATTTTGGTTGGGGTTTTTTAGGGGGGGGTTGTTTGCTTATTTTTAAAGAAGAGTGGAGAGAACATGCCTGAATGTGCTTTTCAAAGAGAATAGTAAGATTTTCCTCAGGAATGTTACAAGTATTTTTGTGGGTTTTTTTGAACTACCATTTTATCCATAGATGGTACACACTCTCCAGTCTTTAATCCAACAAAAGTATCCCATTTATTAACAAAACCGATTTGGATGTATTTGTCTGACTTTATTTTCTTCTGCTTTTGGAGCCCTGAGAATCTAAACATAAAATCCCCCATTTTTAATTTAGATCTTTGGTTTGCAGCATTGCTTTATATGGCCTGAGGCACTGTCAAAGATAGTAAATCAATGCCACTCGGTTTCAGTTGTACTCTTCTGGCTATAAACTGAAAAAGAAGCATAGACCAAGAAGACAGAGTTTCTAAAGGAAATGCTTCTTCATGAGTTCAAGGATGGCAAGTTGTACGATAGCTAACATGCTTGGTACTACAATATTCAAAACACAATTGCAGAATTTCTCACAGATGGTTTTATCCAAGAAAGGCCATGACTCTGCATGAACAAGTACACATGTAAGAAGACGTTGCCATTTCCAACATCCAGCAAATAAATGAACATTTTTAATTGAAAAGAATTTGGGCTGGCAACGTGATTACGCAATACATCCTCTTTATGTGTGTGTACTATACAGAAACAGAAATATCAATCAAAATTACTGAAAAAACTTGGGAAAATTTCCAAAACTGTAAGTTAATACAAATTGTGGTAATTTACTCCTAGATAAGGGTAAAGGCAACAGTGAGATCAGCGTGACAATTAATGGCTTCTTGCTTTGAGAAAGCTGTGGCCACAGTGCTTATGCTCATCATCTGCAAAGGGAGATATTCACTCATTGCAAGATTAATTTTGGTTTTAGTGAGACTTTATTCTCACTATTCTTTACGGAGCATTTTCTGCTGCAGGAGATGTGGTTTCTTTACTAACCACCTATTTGCTGGCCAGACGATTTATGTCTTACTCTGTAATCAAATGTCCTTGCATATAATCTCTAGATTATCAAATGACAACTTATTTTTCTTTATTTTATCTTTTTAAAAGAAAACTAAGCAGTGAATTAAATAAGCTCTGAAGTAACTTTTAATGATAGTTTAAGGACAAAAAATACAGTTTGCTGTATTTTACCTTTAACACATTTAAACAATCTTTTTTGGGTTTTTTTGTTTTTGTTTTTGTTTTTGTTTTTTTTTGTACCTTCAGAAACATGAGGAAAGATTTGATTTAAAAATAAGGAAGGTAAAAAACTGGATGTAACCTCTTTAACAGAATGTACCACAGTTCTTCTGTTTGCTGTGTTGACTTTGTTGTTTATAATGCATTGCGTGAGCACATTCACCATGTACTGAAGTGCGTATTTGTGTGTATGGGGAGGGGGTAGAGGGAAATCTTTTTATGAAAAAAAAAGTTGTGAACATAAACTATGAAGCAACATCTAATGAAAAGTTTCTTTTTAAGTGCAATATATTTATTTCTGCTAGAAATATAATATCAACATTATGTAATATTTGAAGCATTAAATGTTATTTGTAAACAGCTTAAAATTATATATATATCACAAAAACTGTACAGAAGTGCAAATGTGTGGATATTCAGTTTCTTTCATTAAAATATTGGGTGTTTTGATATATCATTCTTATTTAGCCAAATCTTTCCGCTTCTGTTTTTTTTCTTCTAACCAATTTGCTGAGGGCAGTGGAACCAATGACAGATTTTTTCTGAGAGTAAACAAAGTTTTTTAGGGCTGCTCACCTGCACAAGGTGGTCTAAGTCTTGGATTCATATGGAGTGATAGTTGTAGTCTGCAAAATACAATTGTAGTTTGCATGGAGTCACACAATTTTTTTTTTTTTTCAAAATGCTTTGCAATCATATTCATAAAAATTCTTGGGTTTGCCAGCAGAATCCAAATAAATGGCTGAAATACGGGGTTCTCAGGGCCCCCAAGATAGTAAATGCAGACCTAGTAAACACAGTACAGGAAGAAAGTGGAATTAGGTCTGTTAAGTCAGGAGACGTGAAGGATGTAAAGAAGTGACGAATAAATTCCTCTCCATAACTGCTGAAGGCTTTTATTTAATATTATTTTATTTCAATTATAATAGCATATATTAAAGCAAGAGAGTTACCTGAGACTCTGTCTCAGGTATTCAAAGAGGAAGGACAGTGAAATACAGCATTACCTAGAAAATATATGGAGCAATACCTATCATTCAAGATCTTTTAGAACAGGTTGAACATGCACTAGTCAAGAATGATGTGATTAAAACTAATCTTGCCTTAGGATAATCAAATGATCTGTGGAGGTGCTTCCAAGCTTCCTATGAGAGCCATCTCTTAAAGCAGCTTCTGACAAAATTCTCATGTTGCTCCAAAATTTTTGTTATGCACTTGTAGTTCACCTTGTCCTCAAACTGAGATTACCTGCTGGGTCTTTTTCAACTAGGTCACAAGATCCTTGGTTTGCAAAGAAGCTCAGTGGTACAGGAGGGTTGTGAGGTCCCAAGGAACAGTAGCAGCAGCAGCAGCATTGTCTTGGTTTGTGAATGTAAGCAAGGAGATAACAGCCTGAGGTAATTCAAATCTGCCTTTAACTGTGCTGAATTCTAACCCTGTCTTAATTTATCTCATTAACATTTGGAATATATGAAAATTAGGATACATGCTGAGTTAGTAACTCTGTGTGATGCCTTTTGTCTCTGTGTTATATTTTTATCTTGGTAGCGAAACACTGGCATTCTTTCATGGATATTCAGTGCTGTGAAAGTCTTTTGCTTAACCTCAGGCTAAGGGGGCTTTCTTGATTACAAGTAACACGAAGGGTGTGCGTTGGCACTTTCCTGAATCAGAACTATTGGCTGTACACTGGTTCAAGACATAGTTATGCCAATGGTCCCATTTCAATCAGCAGGCTTGCTTGCTTGCAGTTAAATCAGTGTTTAAGTATTGCAGTGGCTCTGCAAACGTAAAACTCCTTGTGCTTTGCAGAATCAAGACCTTTGGGAACAAGTTGTCTGTGCAACAAACACCTCTACAACTGGAGCCTTTATTTGCTATTGTCCAAAGAGAAACCAGGGGATTAAAACAAAATGAAGATTCTGAACTGTCTCCCAGCAGGGTTACTTTGAAGAGTAGACATAATGAACGTAGGCTGCCTTGTACTTCACATTTAGAAAACAGATTTATATCCAAGTTGTCTATCTTGGAGATAAGCGGTGCAGAAAACAAATTATTTGGAGAATGCCATTTTCTAGACTTCCTGTGCAGAAGCACAATGAATACACTGATTTAATGGTATGCTTGAAATACAGAGCAATAAACAATATTTTGAATCAAGACCATTTCAAATCCATATAAAATATTTAGATTATACACCAACAGTTCAATATATATATAAACTAACAATAATCACTAATGGTAACTCTAAAAATTAAACTGCCAGTGATCTAATGTTCAAGATCTTTATTAAAGTTAGTCACTGATATCAGGGTTGGTCAGTGAGGCTCTAGGGACCTTTGCAGACCCTACTGAAGCTGGCTCTTGCTCTCCAGAGTAATAACCAGAGGGACCAAGAAAAACCTATGGGGATGCCTACTAGAAAAGTTGGACAGAGAGGTTTTTTTGAAGCTAATAATTTCTCCCAATGCAGAGGGTATTAGATATATCACCACTGTAGCATTTTTAGCTCTGTTAATATAAAATATAATTTGACAGGTTGTCACATCAAAATCCAGGATTTTTAAGGCTTTTTAGGATGGAAAATAGGTTTATTGCAGGAACTGCACTGACTAACTGAATTGATGAATTAAAATCAAGCAACCATGCTCTATAGGTTTTGCCTCTTGGTTGACTTTGAATTTATTTTATTCCCATTGTGAAACCTTCCAGGAATACATGCAGTAATTATGAGTGGCTTCAGGGTTTTGTGCCCTAGAGAACCAGCAGGGTTTGAGTCATATTTTCACAAACTCCATGAGTACCCCCTTCACACGTCTGTGCTCTCCTGTTCTCGGAGAAGGGTGGTTGGCAGAAATGGTGATGAGTTGAATGGTTCTCCTTCAGATATGCAAGGGCCGCTCAGCTGGCTCTTTGTCTGTTTAAATTACCAACAACTGTAGAATAGCCCAAAGAGTAAGATGAATTTTAAAAGGGAGAGTGCTTACAACTGAATCTGTAATTAATGATACTGAGAACAAATAACACTCCAAAAGGTGGAGGTGATAAAGTTCCTTGAACAGCTGCAGCTTATCTCTGTTTAGATGCTTAACTTTGGTCAGCTGTTCTGCAAGAGTCAAAGAAGAAACAAAATACATACCAAAAAATCTGTCTGTCACCTATGTCAGAAGTCTGTGCTTTCAAAGGTAATGCATTCATATGGCTTTGCCACCTCAAACTAGAATGATTTTTGTGCTTTTTACCTGGGTCTCTATCTTAAGGAATCTTAAATGATGTGAAAAAAATTACATGGAGAAATGCATGATGTCTTTACTTCTAGTCTGCACTGTCTTCTAGTCAGCTTCTGGGGACAATACATGCATATTTTTAACTCTAAATACTAAATCATTGAGGTATTTGGTGTCAGCAGAAACCACCCTCTCTTTGAGTTCTCACAGAGGTGGAATAAATTGTGATACTTAAACTGGTAGTCTGTGCTTTATAAGGGTTGCTGAAATTGGACTGCTTTCAATCAGGGATTTTTCTATTGAAAATCCCACATGATTTTCTGAGACAACTCTGTGGTCTTCACTGGGCATCTCTGCTGTAAAAGTCAAGTGTGGGAGAGAGCAGTTTCTGTTTATGTTAACGACATGGTTGATACATCATCACACATCAATTATTATTTCTTCCTGTGCTCTCTCATGAATCCCAAGGCAGCCAAAGGAGGAATTACTTTTTATCTTGATGCAAATCGTTGGCTGTAAAATTTGCATTGATAATATCGGAACATGTGCTGAGGGCTTTGGAATGGCAGGCTTCAATTACCTTCCATCTCAATGTCATAGCTTTTAGACTTGAGACACCAGTCATACTACTCATCTCCAATGATATTACAAATACGTTAGTAGTACTCAGGGGATATATCAGCCTGACTTGATTTAATCTCTCCATTTTCAGCTAACATAGTCACCTCAAACAGTGCATTTTCAGAGGATGATTAGATTGTTTCAGATGGTTGAAGACTTTGGCCTTCCTCAAGCCTTCATTTTACAATGCACTAGGAACCTTGTACATTTTTGACTGAACATATAAAAGCCTAGCACTCGTGTCTCCATAATTTCCTTTACAAGGCTTTAAACACTTCCGAGTTGTTCTTAAATGAATTAATATGTGTCGTAGAGCCTATCTAGCACTTAAGACAACTTGGCAGGGTTTCCAGTAGTTCTGGACAGACAACTACTTGTGTTGTCAGTCACAGAAAACGTTTTCCTTCCTATATACCTGATGAGGGAAAAGACATACAAGGAATATTATAGACTGAGATTTCAAAACCATTACAAAGGTAGATGCACAGCTCCCAGTAATTTTAGCAAGAATCAGGCTTCTGAGCCCTGTTCAGAAAGCCTTTGCTATAGTGTTTGTTATTTTAAAAGGTTTGTGAATTTTTTCAGAGACCAGCCTAAACATTTTAACATTTTTTCCTGAATTATTTTAAAGCCTCCTTTGCTGCATGCCATAATATCATGCCTTTGTTCTTCTGTTCTTTCAACCTTGGCCAAGCTGTTAGAGAACACATGGATACTTCCTTTTTATTTGCTAACTCAATAAGAGAACTCGTGTAATCTGAAGAGGTTAATTTACTTTTTTTCTTTCTTTATGGGGTTTTGGACAGGTTGTTTTCTGGGTTTTTTTGTAGATCCTCTTCTTCAGAGCTTAGTCTTTTTTGCTTTGAAGAAGAATAGTCTATACACTTGTCTTAAAGGCAGAGTTCCCATCATGACAATATAGGCAAAACTGAATTTTGCTGTCCAAAATTCGAGGGATGGGCTCGAGCTGTCCTGACATAGAAGAAGTCAGAATGTAAAATGACATGGAGAAGTGTCAGATCAGCATGTTCTTACTGCTGCCAGGAAGTGGTGTCTCCCACCCTGCTCCTGAGCAGCTGCTGCCATTCTGCATGGAAAGCTGCCCCAACAGCAAAAGCAAAATGTTTTCCTCTTCAGGGCTTTGGTAGACGCAGCAAAGCAGGCAGCAGGTTTGGGACTGGTTTGTCCCCACCTTGCCCACAAACATATAAACACACAAACTATTTGATGCTAAGGAAGTGACTCGTCAGCCTGTGCCTAGAGCTGCTCAAGGCTGTGGATTCCCTGAGGGATCTAAAAGTCTAGAACATAAGATCTGCAATGTTCAAGTCTCTCTCTCTCACACACAAAAACTTAGAATATTTTTAACACTTATATTATTCTGGAAATGTGAATCCACAGTGCAGCTGTGATGAGATGGACACTTTCACCAGAATGAACACATTGGAAAATCCAGAAAGACGTAAATAGCAACTGCCCAGATGCAACAGCAGAAATAAATTGGAAGCTGATCATAAGATCCAAGTGGGTATTTAGAGTTAGTGTAAATAGAAATACCAAATTAAGGAAATAACATGTAATTTTGAGATGAATTGCTCTATGTGCCAAGTATAAAACTTTGCACTGACTATGCACTGCATGATAACACGAGAATAGGGCAGACATTTTAAAACCTAAAATCACATGAGAAATTGCAAACCACAAAAAAGAATACTAAAAGTCACACGTGCAATGTGACTGTAAACAAAACTGCAGTATGGTTAAAGACAACTCTAGCTTAGAAAGAAGGTTTCCATAACACATAACCTGAAGGGAAACCAGATCATACACCCAAATTTCAGCTATACCAGATCCTAACTGAAAACAAAAATTTAAAAATCACCAGTGTGGGCATGCCTAAACACAGGAAATATGAATGCTTATTCTAATTTTTGTGTTAGAATACACTGCTAATTCCCTGTTTACTGCTTTGGTTCTGGAGTATGTCCACATAAAATAAATTGCACAACTGTGGCTTAGACCAGTTATCTAAACACACAAAGACAAAAAATAGGATGACAACAATGGATTTCTGCTTTATCTGGGATTCATGGCAAGTGCTGAACATGCATCCAGATGGAGAAATTATTTAGAGAAGACGAAAAAGATCCCAGAAAAGGAAACAGAGAACTGTGTATCATCTTCATTTAACTAATGAAAGCCATAAGAATTAATAAGTGCACCAATCTGTTGGAATAAAATTGAGAAAAGAAAGAGAGGTCTGCAAAATTTCCCCCACCATTGAATATGACATAAATAATTTTAAAATGAACAATGACTTCATTTTTGTTTCTCTCCACACTTCACTGATGTTGCATTAACCAATGCCTTAAAAGATTTCTTCCTGTGAAGTCACTTTGAAAATTAGCTTTTGAATTAAGTGTTTTAAGCTAGTGAGGAAATCACAAGTTTAAAAAAAAAAAGCAAGCCTTTGCAAAAATGTTACGTGATGGTCTGTACTTTAGTAAAGGAAGCAATGATTCTTAAGCATGAAAAAGTTCAGGCATAAACCTGATTCTATAGGTACTGTGTATCTCTGTGAGGGAAAGGGCCATAGCAGGGAGCTTGTTCATTAAATACAAGTGGGGTTTCAGCTGTTTTAATTGGATTTCCTTATTTGTATATACAAGACATTATAAACTAGTAGTTTTTCTTGCTCCACCCAGACCCACGTGTATTGGATATCCACACACAGAGCTATTAGGTACAAGAATACTTTTAAATTTGAATATGGGATGGCTGCATTCCCCATAAACTAATTTTAAGACAAACGTTTCAATTCAGCATTTGGGAAACCAACTTTTTTCTCTCCAAGGGACCCTCTGATTTTTATTTTGTAGTTTTACTGTGAATGTTGTGTTGTTTCACTTTGTGTTTTTATTAAAAGTATTGACATGAGAAAGAGAATTTCATGAGAACCCTGCCTTCCATTCAACAAAAGAACAGGTGGGAGGAAACTAAGGTGGAATAAATCTGCTTCAAAATTCAGGATACTAATAAATAATCCACCCTATCATTCTTGTTTGGACACTTTTTTTTTTTTTAATATTTGGGATTAGAAACAATAACTTTTGCTGTTGTTGCTATGTCAGCAAATAAATTTAATTCTAATATAATTTATTCCAGTTACATAACCAAAATAAACAGTAATGGCAAAGTGACTTTTCACTGTCACCCTTTAAGAGCCCTTATGACTCTAAAAAAATGGGCTTGTGGGTGATTTTTGGTTGGCTGATGAACTGGAAAAATAGGGGAAAATGAATTCAGAATTAAAAGAAAATGCAAAAATCAAATTTGGAGGAGTATAAAAGGCTGATTTAAAAGAAAAACAAGAAGACACACATTTTGGGTAAATGCACAATGTCATATTCACTGAAAATACTTGACTGGGTCTTCAGGTTATTTACTACTCTTTGTTAATTTATTAACTTACATCAGTTTCAAATGAAATACTAAAACACTTTATCACCTATCAAATAACTTTTTATTTTCGACTTCTGGTATAGTTTCCTCTTTTTATTTCCAGCTGAAAATCATTTGGTCTGAATTAGAAACTCATTTCCGCTTCCAGGAACCAGATCTTTCTTTTGACAAATACACTTATCACTGAACTTCTTGGCCATGTGGGGTCCTAAGACACTCCTTCCTATGACTATCGAATCTTTACTGTATTATAAACTGCCAGTCCATCATAGTTTTCATTGTTAAATGCAAATTAAAAAAGCAAACAATAAAATCCCCATTTCAAGAAAAAGCTCCACCTTAGGTAAAATTGCAGTCCTGACTACTGTAAAGGCTGAGACAATATGCGTTTCACCCTTTTTCTGTAGCTTGGATGGTGTGACAGCTTTAGACCTTGCTGCAGGTGCAAGAGCAGTGCTTTGAGGGCCACATCGCCTTCCCTGCCACCTGGGTGTTGCATGATCTCCCACTGTGAACTGCTGGTTCTGCCCAAGGATGGAGGCGCCGCAGCCGTGCCTTTTCCCACCAGCCCCTTTTCGCAGGTAGAGTCGCGGTTCCCTTTCGTGTGCTCTGCTTGTGCTCCGCACAGCTTGCACTGCGCTGTGCCGCAAGCCTCCTTCTCTGCCGTGCTTGGCAGCTTTGCAGCTGATGCCACGCTGATGTTCACGTGTACGAGCACACAATTCGTGGCCCAGCTGTCCCCTCGCAGCCATGAAACCTCAAAGCTCAGGGAAATGCTTCCAGATCAGGTGACACCATCGGGGAACTTTTCTCAGGCACTAACTCGCCGCAAAGGCCACAGCAGGGGAGGATGGCGTGTGCTGCTCTAAATGGAGGGCAGTCACCGTCACGATTTCTTGTCAGGCATCAGTGAGTTTCTCACCTGCGCCCTACCCCGCCTTCAGCCTACCCTGAAGGTAGGTAGACACAGGAACTTTTTTGTTTGCTTGTTTCTAATTGAAAACTAATGGTCTTTGGGTTATACAACTGCGCGGCAGATGCCACCTGGACGAGCAGCACGGCCGCGTCCGCGTCCGCGGAGGGGAGCGTCGCCCCGCGTCCCGCGGGCCCCCTGTGCCCTCTGCCGGCGGCTCCCGCCGCATTCGCGGCAGCCGCGGCCCTGGCGCTGGGAGCCTGCGGGCTCGGCAGCTCCGGGAGAAGGCAGGCGGGACAGTAAACAGCGGCAGGGAAAAATCAGAAGGAGGAAAAAGAGGGATTTGTGTATGCAGTATTTTCCATGAGCCCCACATGCCACCTCTGGTATTCCCTAAATTCCCGCTGGCTCCTCTCCTCTGACCTCAAACCCTATAACACAGTGGTAACTCAGTTCTTTCCCCAGAATGTCTTTTGCCATTGCTGCACGATTTCACTGTACTGCCTCAGACGTTTTTCAGACAGTGATATCCCCCTTTTTTCCCCATACACAATATGCAACACAGTCTGCCTCGGGTATGTTTTCCCAAATTTTCTACCAGGTTCTTAGATGCAAAATCCACATGGTGAGTGAAAGCGTGCTGGCCTGCATTGGATATCTATTTATGTTTCTTAAGTTGATTAGGTTTTTCTCTGGTTTGTTTTTATCTCAGTAGTTTTGTTTGTTTGTTTTCTACTTACTGGTTGGATGGCATCCAGGCAGTCATAAATGTCTTTTTGGATTACAGATGATAAAATATAATTTTTTTTTTTTTACTCTCTTATTTCCAGCAAATATTACTGTTGTCTGCAATAAATGAACCTGAACAAGAGAAAAGAATTAGCTTGTATCCACATGCACTACTTCTAATTTCTTCCAGGTAGACCAAACAAGAATATTGCTCTGCATCTTAACAAAGAAGTAATCTTTAAATACTTTTGGAACATGCACTCAACACCACACTAGGCAGAAAATACACAGCCTGATTTTCATTTACACAAAAGCCAATTTATAAAGCTCAGGAAGCCTTGCAAGGATTAAAGCAGATGTCTGCACCCACTTAGAGCTTTCTTTCCACACCAGAGTTGTGTAACTGAATAGTTGTTCAGGACTTGCTGCTGCTGAACTGGGTAAGTGTGCCACACCTAACACCTTACTCAGGGCAAAACTATGTAGATGGCATGTTTGCATAAAGATGCATGTATTTTCTTTTGTGGCAATCATTTTCATACGTTTGCAGCCCTTCAAGTCTCAGAAAGCATGCTGACGGTGAGCTGTGGTCTCAGCATTTTGTCCTCTCCTCCTCCTTAGATTGTGTTGATCTAAATTGTTATTAATACAGAAACCATCCAAATACAAAACCACACCCTACTATTTTAAAGTGCAATGTTGAATTAAGTTGAAACTGGCTAAATAGTAAAGAATCTTTTGGTATAATTAGACAAACTCATATATGCATATACAGACACCTTTTTCTGTAGGCAACTGAGCAAAAATCATGAGCTTAAGGACTTATTTTCCTCTTTAATCTTCATGATTTTGGATTTTGTATTCAAGTAGGCACAGTTAAGGAAATGGAATCAGCCCGTGAAGAGAACGAGTACATTCTCTATGAAAGGTTCAGCTTGTCTCAGCTGAACTCCCTAGTGAAGTGGGAATAAACCTCTTTTAATGGAAATGCTGAAGTCCAAAGCATGAGTCTACCATAGCCCTGCCATCTCTGAGGAGTAAAGACATATGACTGGTCTTGAGTTTGAATTTCTCCTTCTTCTTCCAAGCCATATTTGGGGAGCTTTTTAGAAACAGGAGGGCTAACCCCCAGAAAAAAAGATTTCTATTCCATTAGTCCTAAAATTACAGGGACTGTAAGACAAGGATAGGGCAACTCCAAAGAGTAGAGCAGAGATAAGACAGAAACCTGAGAGTGTTTATTAAGGTAAAAGCTTAGTACAGGAGAAATGTAAGAAAATCTGAAGGTGCAGTTGCAATCTTTCTTCTTGTAAGGTGGGTGTGAATTTCTTTACCTTCTTTAGCTTTCCTTTCCTTCTTCTGCATTAGGGGTGCAGTTGTTCTTCTATGTTCTTCTATGAAGTTCAGTAAGGAGAAGTGCTGGAATCTGCACCTGGGACAGGGCAGCCCTGGTTGGCTCTACAGACAGGGGGATGAGAGGCTGGAGAGCAGAACTGCAGAAAGGGACCTGGAGGTCCTGGTCAATGGCAAGCTGAACATGAGTGAGAAGTGCCCCGGTAGCCAGGACGGCCAACCCTGTCCTGAGGGGCATCAGGTACAGCATGGCCAGCTGGGCAAGGGAGGGGATTGTTCTGCTCTGCTCTGCACTGGGGCAGCCTCACCTCGAGTGCTGGGGGCAGCTTTGGGTGACACAATATAAAAAAGACATTGAACTGTTAGAGAGTGTCCAAAGGAGGGCCATGAGGATGGTGAAGGGCCTTGAGGGGAAGCTGTACGAGGAGCGGCTGAGGTCACTTGGTCTGTTCAGCCTGGAGAAGAAAAGACTGAGAGGAGACCTCACTGATGTCTACAACTTCCTCATGAGGGGAAGTGGAGGCGCAGCTACCCATCTCTTCACTCTCATGACCAGTGACAGGACTTGATGAAATAGTATGAAGCTGAGTCAGGGGAGGTTTAGGTTGGATATTAGAGAAATATCCAGAGGACTGTTGGGTGCTGGAACAGGCTCCCCAGGGAAGTGGTCACAGCACCAAGCCTTTGTCTTATTTCAAGAAGCATTTGGATAATGCTCTCAGGCACATGGTGTGACTCCTGTGGTTTCCTGTGCAGGGCCAGGAGTTGAACTCGATCCTGATGGGGCACTTTCAACCCAGCATGTTCTATCATTCTATGATTCTATTTCAGGTAGTAGGGACAATGAGGAGGGAGAATCAGAAACAGGGTCTCCACAGGACCGTTGGGACTTATTTGTGGAAATCCTGAGGAGGAGGAGGAGACCTCAAGTCCTGCGAAGACAGCAGCAAAAATCCATCACACAAGAGACGGACAGACCCACTGTTGAATGTGGGTAATAGAGTGGCTATGATTCCATGAGAAAGCAATATTTATTGTATCCCAGGGTAGAGGAGGTACATACAAGGATGCCATCTCAATCTCTTGAATTACATGAAAAATTTACCTGTGTCTGACTGGCTTTTACATGTCCATGGGAGTGTGAGGTCTCAGGGTCCCTGACCTACTATACGCAATAGGTCAAGAGGATCCAGGTTCCAGGGCCAAGATTCACACCAGCACTTAGATTTTTTCTTTTTTTTCTACCCATAGCATCCTTTTAAAAACATATGAAACACTGAAAACCGAAACACTGAAAACCACAGAATCTTTATTGGAGTTAGGCCTCTATTGCACTTGCACATTTAAACTTATTTTCTAATATGACTTTTCTTTCCTTTTTCCTTCATTGTCCTCTGACTTTTCATTTTCTTCCTCATTTATTGCCTGCTCCTCTTCATTCTCATTCCATATACACATCCCCTATTCTCGATGTTACCAATCAGTTGTTGTCACAGCTCCCTTCCTTCCTTGTTATCACCTCATTTTAGCTCATCCACTCTACTTACAAAGTAGATCTGTGGCAGCCTCGTCAGTGAAACTTGTGTGCCTCTTTAAGACCCAAGCTAGTTTTCAAATGCAAACTCAGTGCTACCTTTCTTCTTCTTCTTCTTCTTCTGCTCTCTCACCTCAAAAAAAAGGCCCAAGCAAATATTACAGGTTTGTCCCTGCTTTTCTGCTTCCAGAGCTCTTTCTCTTTTCTTGTTTTTATTTCTTTTTCAGATGTTGGCAAAATTTGAAGGTGTTGCCAATGTATTTCATTGTAGAAGACTGATAATCTCCAAGTTACACACAGAGCCTTTATGATGAACAGCATGGCATCGCAGGGTAAAAGTAGCATTTTCCTTGGTGTATTAGGAGCTGGGTGGTCTCCAGCTCAAAGCTGGGTCAGGGGATACTTGGGATGAATTTTTTTCATACTCATTGAGGGATTAGCCAGTATGTAATAATAAAAGGTAGGGCAGAAAGGGGTCTTCAGAGATCATCTCCTTGACTCAAGCCAAGATCAGTTTATAATTAAACCACCTCTGAAAGATGTTTATCTTATTTGTTTTTAAGAGGCCCCAACAATAGAGACTCCACAGGTCCTTTAAAGATTCTGATGCTTAATTATTCTTTCTTTAGAAATTTGCCCTAATATCTAACCTGACTCAGACTGAAATTTTAGACCTTCACTACTTATCCAGTGCTTCTGTCACTTCTTGGAACAACCTTTTGCCAATTTGAAAACTGATATTACATTCCCTCTGATTACTCTTCTCCAGGCTACTTTTCACATCTTCCTTTTGTAGACTTCAGGGGCATTTTCTGCTGTGTATATGTGCCTGGTGGAGTGGGAAATCTGCTTTGCAACTACCATGGCTGATCTAAAATAAGAATGACAGTGAGGGATAAAGGAGATCAGGAAAATTACCTGTCTTTCAGTGGGTCCACTTCTTTCCTGAAGCGCTGTGTTCACTATTGGACACATTCCTTTAACTGAGATCTCCCCAGTAGTAACTAAAGTTAATAGATTACTGCAAAGTAAGACTGTAATCATTTATTTTGTATTCTTTCTTCTGCAGTTTTTCTAATAATGCTGGCAATAAGGCTTATAATGACAGCTGAAATGTGGCGGTTCCATGCTGCTTGCAAAATGGAATTCTGCACATGGTGTGATAACACAGAATTACTTTAAACTTGGTACAGGCAGTTTATGAGTTGTTAGTGGGCATTGAAGCTCTTTCTGCTTGAAAGGCAGATTGAATTTTTCCAAGTACCACCTCAACAGATTGGAAAGATTTCTCTAAAGAGAAAATATCTTTTAAAACTTTATCACGTTTTTCTGATAGCCATTCTGCATTCTGCTATTTGACAACCTTTTCTCCTTCCCTTAAGTGGCAATTTTAAAAGCATCCCTTCCATGAAGTATTTCTTCTGCAAACCCCAGCATTATTAGTGGGTCACAGTTTCCTTGCAGTGCAGCCCTGGGGCTCATGTGGAACCACAGCTCTACTCAGTATTGGTGAAATTCTCCATGACTTTATGACATGACAGTTGCATGGGAGAAATGGCTAAAGACAGGTCTGTCTTGTGAATTGTGCCTTCTCTGCCCAGCAGTGAAGTTTGATTTTTAGTATTTTATAGATGCTTTTAATATATACATGCATGCAAACACATACACTTGTATGTGCACACTTCAAAGTGCATTGTTTAGTGAATTCTCTTCATTTTGCTATGGGGCTAGCATGAGAAAGTGAATGCCATCCAATATTCAGGCTTCAGTCCATCATCAATATATACACTGATATATATCATCAATGTAATCTCTCCAGAGGGGAAATCCTCTGAACTCCTACGTGTCATGCTATGGGGAATCATGCTACCAGATCCCCTAAAGGGAAACAAGTTGTAGCACATTGAGTAACTGGAGTGGTTGCACCTGCCTTGTGAAACAATAAGTCAGCTGCTCTCTGAGCATAATGAGTTGTTCTGTCAAGCTAAAAAGAAATTGAGAACATGAAACAAACAGTGTATTTTAGAAGGAGTGTTACCCCTACCCTCACATAACCCCTTCAGTGGTACCTGGTGCAGGCTTCTTGAGAAGTGGGTGAGGCTAAGGATTTTTGTTGCCTATAGATACTTCTTTTGATTTGAATTCTCTTTGGTAACATTAAAAGTAAGTAGAATTTCCTAATGGTAGGGATGGAGCGGGCAGAGCAGCCTATGCCTTGTGTAAAGGTAAATGGGGCTTTTGGGGTGAGAGAGGGACTGTCACCAAGGGTCTGTGGTTACTCGTGAGCAATGGTTGTTGTGAGGGCAGGGATGGTCCCAGCTCGCTTACAGGACAGTCTGTGGTGCTCCAGGTGACACTCACAGGGAAGTGAAACTACCTACAGTGCCACACACCACTCATGGAGAGAGAGAGTGAAGACAGACACAAACAGAAGAGGAGTTTGTAAAGAACACCTCTGGATGTAACAGGTAATTTGTATCTGCAGAGCTGGAATGATCGCCTGGAGCTATACAAATCTGTGGCAGAGATATTTACAATTTGTACTTGAAACACAGGCCTGATTCTTCTTACTTTGCATGCATGTCAAAGTGCTTCCTTATGGAGACTTACTCAACATTTACGAGTCAGGTGTGATTCAAGCTCTGCACAGATCAGTGGTTTAATTCAAATGATCAGCAACTCCAACAAAGCAGCATTAAAGTTAGCAAGAAATGACAATGGCCTGGCCAATCTGTTTTCAGTCAATCAAACAACCCAGACTTGGCCTACTAGTCTAGATGAAAGAGTATATTGAAGCACAAATGAATGCGTTAATTCTGGGGCGGAAGAAAGGTGTATAAAGACTTGGTATGCTGCTGTTTTTAACTATGATGATGCAGCAAAGAGCATGCCTGGGCCAGTAGAGGGCACTGTGACCTCAAAAATAAGCTCCAAACTGGGCCTTTCTGTGTGCACAGCTGATCCGACAGAGACAAAAGCCCTATTCCAAACGAAAAAGAGCTCTGTTTGTTTTACAGTACTTCAGGAGACTGGAGAAGTAATGTCAAAAGCAAGGAGGGGACGGACTTATAGATAGTGTAAAGGCATGATGACTAAAAATTTCCACATGGAAAATTGAAAAAAGGGATGAATTCCATCAAGTTGCTTGACACTGTGGCACATCTTAATGTTTTGTGAATACAGACTTTAAAGCCTGAGTTGGGTGCTATTCTTAATGAAGTTTAAGAATGTATAATGAACTATTTAGGATCATGCTCTGAGACAGATTGTCAAAAAGTTGAAAAGGTGAGGGAGGAGATGAAAAGATGCAACTGCTGTTTTTAGCCACCAACAGGGACTCCATGTACCATTTTCAAAATTTTTCTGGGTAAAATTTGTATCACATTTTTAGTCTTGTATGGGTGTAAATTAAAGGGTTTGTAGCCTCAGTATCTTTTTTTTTTTTCTTCTCTCTATAAGGTATCTAGCAAAAAAAAAAAAAAAAACAACCCAGATTCACCAAGAAAGGATGCCCTGCAGCCCTCAAAGTGACTGTATTAGTCACTTCAGTTTGTCATAAAGAATTCACCCTTTCTCAGTCATATACAGGAAGCAAACAGCATTCCCAATCCACGACTTTGTTTGCCATTTAAAGAGTGTTTGATGTGTAGGATTATCTTGCCTTCAGTCTTGTCCGCCATGTTACTTATTTTGCCAGAGGTACTTCCTATCACTGTCT
Source organism: Dasyornis broadbenti (assembly GCA_013397935.1). Classification (NCBI taxonomy): domain Eukaryota; kingdom Metazoa; phylum Chordata; class Aves; order Passeriformes; family Dasyornithidae; genus Dasyornis; species Dasyornis broadbenti. The sequence goes on from VZRN01001761.1 coordinate 135,694, forward strand.
TAATGTGCCTCTTCTCTTCTCTTGGTTACTCTTCAGTAACCAAGGCAGCAAAGCACATTCTGGAATCCCCACCAAAATGAACATCAGGTTAAGCAAAGTGTGAAACAAAAATAAACTTGCTAACATCTGAACAGGCAAGCTTAGACCCTGCTGCTGTTTCTGATACAGCTGTTTGTATTTCACAGTGGTCCACAAGCTTCTCTTGCCAAAAGAGATTTGCCAGTAAATCTCCACCAATGTAGATATACTGACTTCAATATGGCAACATATTTCAAGAGCCCCACCGTTTCTCATATCTGGCTGCTCTGCCACTTGTTCACTGAAAAGCTATTCTGTGAGCACTTCCAGATCATTGTTTTTCTCCTGTGTTTCTGTTCTAAGTGTGTTGCTGGCCTTCCCGTATTTCCACCATAAATGGTGTCTATATTCTCAATCTCACACAGGGAGCATCTGCCATGAAATATAGTAGTAGCTCAGCCCATGTTCATATGGTCCTGTTCTGTTGTTATCACTTAGCTTCTGCTTGTCGCTGCAAGCTGTTTCCTCCGTGTTCTCTGATGCATCTTTTGGCAGCTGCTACTTCGAGACATACCAGATAAACACCGACTCTATAAAAAATTAAGTAAAACCACCATGGCTAGGAAATCAGGTTAGGGGAAGCTGGATCCATCACTTCTGCTTGTAAATATTGAGTTCTGTGGTCCTCGGATAACTTACTCTATAATTTGCTCCTCCAAATAGAAGCATAATGAGATGCAGTTGCTGTGGCTATGAATCATGGCATCTATGCCAAATTAGCATGACTACTTGCAGTGGCCAAATGCCATGCAATGAGAACGTGGCGTGTACAGCAAGAGAGCTTCATTTTGAAATCTGTAAGGAGATTATGTCATGCAGAGGAGTTAAAAGTCTGCAGAACAGCGAAGAATTAGAGAAACAGTCCAGGCCTCAGCTGGGAGGAGATGATCACTCTCCATGCCTTAGGAAGGGGCATTGCCAAATCTCCCCAGTCAGCTGTTCAATAAGGCAAATGAATGCCTGTGCTGCTTTCATCATTCTGTCTGCAGCAAGGAAAGAGGGGTACTGGGAATTTGTTAGAACTACCTAAAAGGTTCCCAGTGTTGCCTAAGTATGTTTCCTGATAGTCATAGTATTTAGTGTTTCTTTCTTTTTTTAACTATTTTTTTTCAGAGCTGCAGGGAAGCACTTAAGGTAGCATGAATATATAGTACTGGAAACTGAAAGCAAAGAAATAAGAAAAGCTCTGGTGGAGACTAATTAGGTTTTCTGAGTCACTAATGTTCTTCGTGTTATTCTGACAGCAGGAAGTTTAAGACTTATAAACAACATTATAGAAACAAAGGAAGTAATTTCTGAGTCCAAGATAGAAGGGCTTTCAGGACTTCTCATTCAAAATGTGATTTTTTGTTTCTGTTGTTGTTGTTGTTACCAGGGTAGGCAAGCTAGGTAAATCATTCTTATTTGTTTCTAGTAGAAACAAGTTTTTGCTTGTATGAGCAGTTAGCCATAGAGACAGAGATAATCCAGCTATTCATAGGTTTTTATATATAAAAGTTAAAATGGAACTGCAACTTAAAAAGTGAAAGAAGATACATAAGAGCAGACATGTGCAAGTAGAGAGCAGATTACTAACCTACCAGGAGCATACTTTTTCCTCCTCAGAATACAGGTAATGTATGTTTAAAGGGGTTAGCTCAAGGGGGAATATTTGTATCCTGCAGAAAGTGAACTGGTCCCATAATCCTGTCAAATAGGACAAGGAACACACTATAATCGTTTGCCACTGCATTCTGCTGGTTTGTTTTTTACTTCCCCTGGCAAATTCCTCCTGTACTAACTCCAAGGGCAATCCTGCATCTTCTGCCTTATGAGACTCCTTTTCCTTCTGCACTTCTATTTAGCCTGGTCATCACAAGAAGAGGTCCCAACTATTTCTGCTTTCATAAAGATCTTCCTGTAAGTAAGAATTTGTCTGCTCTGTGACTGAAGCTCAAGTAGTATAAATAATGAGTTAAGTCAGATACAGCCATATGGTGTGGAGCTCAAGACGCTCTAACATCCCGATAAGTTACCTGAGGCTCTGAGCTCCACGTTGCTACAGCTTTCTTGCTGTCAGCACTCAAAATGGCTCATTTAATGCTAGGTTGAGTACATCTAACCATGCAGCAGTCACACAATTGTTTTATGAAGAGACGTGCATTCTAGAACATGCCTTCATTGCATGCTAACCTTGGATTAAATGAACCAAGGAAAGGGAGGCTGAAGTTGCCTAACTTGCTACAATGCAGCCCTGCTATTATTAAGTCTGCTGCTGAATGTGTGAAAGTGTGGGGGATCAACATAAACTTCACAGAAGCAAAGCCCTGTGGTAGGTGGAAACGGCAGCCTTGTCACAAAATCTGCAGAATATGCTCTGAGGCAGTGCCACTGGAACAAAGCAGAGCAGTGCAAGAAACATCATTATAGACTGAAAAAGGAATCTCTACAGGCACCCTTATTCAGATCACCTTGAAGGTGACTGAAGAGAGAAGGGGTTAGTGTTGGCAATAAACTGGAAAGTGAAGGTCTCATTTGAGGCAAGAGTAAGAGGGAGAACTGGTGTCAAGAAACAATATAAAAGATGAGAAAGAGTGGGGGAGAGGGAAGGAAGCTCTGGACTGTTCAGTAATGAGGTGTGTCCATCCTGCGTCCCGAGGAACGAATACTGTGAGAGAATATATAGGAACTGCCAAGGCCAATGTGCTTCACTTGCAGGGGCTTATTCCTGAGGACTGTGAATTATTTCCATTGACAGTGTGTCACAACGACTATCCAGCTGAGATTGCTGTTATCTGACAGAGTGATTTGGAAATGTGAAGAGACAGTCCAGTGATCATAGAAAATGTGTGAGCACAGAGATAGAGGAGACCCAGCATAAACAGAAATGGCATGTTCTGGAATGTGCCTTGTCCTGGGACAGAAGAAAACCGTTGAGCAACATTTTAGGAATTTTGCTTTCCCTGGACAAAAGAAGTTAGGATAATCTGATTAAGACGATGTCTCTCCTATGGACTTGTCTATATCCTTATATATCCTTCAGCACCCTTGAGAGAGAAAAATCAAATTTATTTTCAGAGATATATTTCCTCCCTTCATTTTTTGTTATAAACAGAAAGATAGGTGCTGATTTACTGGAATCGCTCCTTTCACTGTGATGTGCAGGATTAGTAATGAGCTACACAGTCTGAAATGTGATGTTGGATATTAAATATAGCATTTCTTGAAAAAATATGCAATTCCTGTGATGATATAAACTCAAGCTTTATTCCTTATTACTTGTATCTTATAGATTGAAACAAATGCCATTTTATTTTTAGAGGTGTACTGCTCCACTGCAGCTCTTCTGAAGTAGTGTTGCAGGTTTCCTACCACAATTCATAGTTGCTGAATATCGGCACCTTTACATTTAAGAATATGATGTTGGTTTTGCACACTCATAGTAACTTTTAAAACCTTTAGAATTGTTTAGTAGTATGTGCCTTTGTAACAAGGTTCTGTGGGTAGTACCTGTGAAATAAATTGCCCAAAGAGTTTTATTAAAAGAAAACAGGCTGGAGGTAATTTATCTGCTGCAGGCTGGAGCAGGCCCAGTTAATCTCAATGGCTGAGCCATCCCACAGCAATTATATGAACCTTAATAGTGTCAACCCTTCAAGTTTCTAAGTGTTCCATGACTCTGTTGATTTTGGCAAAAATTGAAATGTAGGTTATAGAAGCTAAAAATCAGCAGAACATAGCCTATTGCTGTTTTTCCATGCTGGTTACATGCAAAACTGTATCTGGAGCCTGTACCCTTCAATCACTCAGACAGCAACAATAGACTCCTTTGGTTACTGAATTTATAACAAGGCTACTTAATTAAAATCAAATATGAAAAAGAGCAGATTGTGCGACTTTTTCTCTTGAAAAGCAAGTGGGAAAAATAGTACGTAGTCTTCAAACACTTGAAGGTTGTTCCTTTTATGCCTTCATTTATATTTAGTATGTAATAAGTACAGATAAATGTTTCTTGCAATATGAAACTGCCACACATGATTCATGTCGGAAGAAGAGCCTGGGTACTCAGGAGACTGGCTGTCTTATATGAAAAATAGAGTTTCTTCCTTGCTTGCTTTTTTGAGATCAGTGTAACACGTCCTTTGCAATTATCTCCCCCAAAACAGCTAGTGCTAGAAGGGTGTTTTTCCCTCAGCAAAGAAATGTGGGGCCAAGAGAACTTGTGGACACACAGCCCTCTGTCAGTCCCACAGGATGGTTTGTTATTACCAGTTTGTATCTTTACACCCTTAATGGGGTGTAAACGGCCTTAGTACTACCACAGACAGCAAAAGTCATCCTGTTCTTACACTTTCATTGCCTCAGGAGCTGAATCTGAACCAAAATTACTTTCCTGTGCTAACAATATGCCAGCCATATATCTGTTAAACAATTTTTAAAAATGCTATCTTTGTACGGTATTTGCCACATTAGACTCAAACGTGTTTCACAGGATAGAATTCATAAAAATAATTAGGAAAAGGAGATGGACATAAAGGGGTTGTAAACATTTAAAAGAAATCTACATATGTCAGAGGAAAGAAGTGGAAAGGCTAGGAAAAATAAACAGAGTTGAATGGAAAACTCAAACAGAAAACTTACGAGCAGAAAAATAAAATTACTACGGAGGCATAAAGAAAAGTTTGAAGACAGCAGTGAGGAGCACCTGGGAGGCAAGGAGTAGGTGCAGTCAAGAAATTCCAGGGCATAAAAATAAGAAGAGGTCAGGGACGACAGAGTGAAATGGATCTGTTTGGAGAGGATGCAGTTACTGAAGAGGTTATACTCTGCTGTATTTAATCAACATTATCAAAAAGTGGTAATTAAATTAATATATCCCTATCGGATGAGCCGCTGCCTGAGCGCTGTTCTGCGCTGAGGAGAGCACAAGTAGGAGGAGGAACGACGCCTTTGCTGTAGCTGGCTCTTGTTCCACACTTGTGCTGTACATTCACGGCTGTTCAAAGAGTAATTAGAGTAGAAACTACAGGGATTGCTACTGCGAGCTCCTGAAGAACTGCTCTGGAAAAGCCATGAAACACCTCATGTCTCAAGGGTCCGCATTATACAGAGTTCCTGTGAGATGGGGCCTTTTAACCCCTGAACCCAAAGCAAAGGTTTGGCTGGATCTGGAGGTGCTCAGGAACAAAGAGGCCGCATGGCAAAGGCAAACCCACAATAAAACTCCAGAACAAGGAATAGAAGGAGGAGAGACGTTTTCTGTGATGTGGAAGCTCTCAGGACATAGCAACAACACAGACAAGTTACCTTCCGGGAGTTAAAATTTTGGGAATTTGGGCGGGGGGAGGGGTGCAGAGCACTTATGGGGAAGGCTCAGTTTAAGCAGACGATGTTACAAAGCTGAACGGGAACGGCACGGCCGGGAATAAGAAAGGCAACTGAGAGAAAACACCAAAAGGTGACGGAGGACGAGGCCGCAGCAGCGCGGGGGGCGCACCAGGCCCGCCTGCATGGGGACTGGCGGGAAAACCGCAGCCGGCCCTCGGGAAGGAGAAGGAAAGAGTGAGCGCGAAGAGCCCCACTCCCGCCTTCGCCTCCTCCTCCTTCTCCTCCCCCTTCGGCGCCGGGCTCCGGGGCGGCGCGTCCGTGAGCGGCGGGGCGGAGCGGGGGCCGCGGG
>VZRN01001761.1:141838-265286 GCA_013397935.1 Dasyornis broadbenti
GGGACCCTACCGGGAGGGGCCCGCGGCCGACGGGGAGCGAGACGTGCTGGGCCGCGGCCCCCTGAGTCTCCTGCGCGTCTGTGGAGACCGGCTCCGAGGTGAGGTTCTTACCCCGAACCCTGCCCCCTCCCCGCTCCCTCAGCCCCCGCTGGGATGGGAGCCAGCCCTTCCGCCCGCGGAAAGTGCCGTGAGGCTGAGCGTCGCTTCCCGTCCCTCTTTCCGGCAACTGGCGGTACCCTTGCCCCGTGGCACGAGGTGGCTGTCGCCGGGGAAGGGGGCGCCGGGACATCTTTCCCGGGAAGCAGCGATCCGGGTCGGGAGGGCGGGCAGGTCCCTGCCGCGGGAGGAAAGAAGGAAGGAAGGGAGGCGGGCGGGCGGGCGGTGTCTGGCACTGCCCGGGGCAGGGGCGGCGGGGTCGCGCTCCCGCTCGGCCCGGGCCCGTGCTCCAGCCTGGCACAGCTCGGGGAGGGTAAAGAGAGAGAAAAGCTGACAAAACCCACACAGGGATCGGCGAGAACCGGGGGCGAGGGAAAGGGAAAGGGTTTTTTACCATAACAGCATCCTTTGGGGGAGAAGTGGGGAAAGGTGCTGTTTGTGTAACTAACTCTTGTTAAAACAGCGTCGCTGGTGGTGTTGACTATCGCAGCTTGCAGTGCTGGCATGACCAGCTTATTTCTTCTGGAAAGCATAGAGGGTTATGTATTCTTTTAAAGTCTGACTTTCTGCTTGAGCAAATTTGCCAGTTTCATACCTATGTAGAAATCCCCTTTTGACAAGTTATTCTGTAGAAGTTATTTCAGAAATTAAAAACCCGATGATTTGTATAGTCACTTCAGTAGTCTGTCTGTGCTGCTTAAAGCTTTTACGTGTAGTTACAAACTTGCTGTATGAAGTTTCTTTCAGCATTTTGAGGTTTATTTAAGATTTTTACATAAAACTAATGTTGCTAAGCTCAAATTTACTTTTATGGAGGCTATGCTTAATTGATGCTTAAGGTGCTTGTGTTCTTTTGGCAGTATTTGTAATCGACAGAAAGGCCTTCATCACAAAAGCTGATAGCAAGATATGGCTCACGTTCCTTCTGGGTAAGTAGAAGGAATACATCAGGGGGGAAATACTGATGTTTTTATCTTTCGTACTCTGGAATTGTAAATTGTGTCAAAGTATATTTAGAAATACAACTTGGGGAAAAGAACAAAACATAGCTGATGTTGAAAAGGGACAGAAAATAACTTCCTACCTGGTAACTTTTGTAAAGCTGTTACTGTAGCAGTTGATGTGGTATCACAACATTTTTAGGAAAAAAATTTCAGATATTTGTGGATTTCTCATATCCAGTCATTAATTCCTAGGAAAAAAAAAAGAAAAAGGCAGCAACTCTTATTAAGTAATGTAATTGCAATCGTTTGTTTAGGAAGAATTATGGGTGGAAGCACATAAAATTGTAGAGGGATGTAAATTGAGATGATACTATCTTTGGGAATATTTTTGAGTAAATAATGAAATGGCTAATTGCCAAAATCTTAAAAAAAAACACCTAAAATATTTGCAAAGAGATGCATTCTAAAGTTAACAGATGTTAAGTAATAGCATATTTGTCAGATGCACAATTAGATATACTCTTAAAGGTGTTCTAGTAAAAAACTGTCAGGATATTCCGGAGATGCTGGTACTATTAATCACATCACCAGCAGTCCTGGCTGCCGAAGGGAGTTTCTTCAGTTTGATGAATTACATTGCAAAGTAATAGCAGGGAAACAGCCCTTAGCTTACAAACTAATTAATGAATAATGCGTTCCTGAATTGCTTTACTTACATCTGTTTGTTTGGCATTTCCTAGACTCGTAGTTACTTAAATGACATATAAATATTAAACTGATGGTCAGAATTGAAAAATGCTTTCCTCTGATTGAAATTTGAGACTAGATTAGGGTGAGAGCTTTATAATTTCTGAAATTTGAATCTGTATGTGAAACCCAGATCACCAATTAAATATTTCGGGGAGTTATTTATATTTTTAATGGGAGTGAAATCTTAATAGCAAAGCATGTAATAGAATACAGTATTTTCAGCAGCAAAGAATGTACATGTACTCAATATGAAATAGTGAGTTTTGATTAAATTTGGTGGAATTTGAATTTTTGTTGTTGCTTTGCTTAAGCTTTAAGGCCCATATTTTAAAAACAGAGGCTCCCACAGCTGCAGCTAGTTTAGTTATAGCATATGAATTTTTTTCTCCTATGAATTATCTCCAATTTATGTGCAGCAGTAAAGTTGTCAGACTTTAAAGGACATTCTTATACACACTTCACCCTATTATATTGGTTTTTTTTATAATGACCATTGACTTGAGGCCTTATTCCTGAAGCCATACCTAATATAGTGCACAGAATCTCAAAATGGAGCAACTTGATTAAGCTGCAGAAGTAGTCAATGCTTGCAGTTTCCTCATTGTTTCCAGTTCTGCTGTATTCCTACCTGGTGACTTTGTGGATATTTGCAAAATATGAATCAGTTTATTGAACCCTTCACATCCTGTTGGATTATAGTATTTCAGCATTTATTGTCCTCTTGGCAAATAAAGCCAAAGAATGGCTTTATTCTTCAGTGTTTAATTTCCAGACTTAGAATCCTTTTATATGCCATTCATATTGCATTTCTTAGAATAGCACTCAGGCAAAAATAGGAAATCTATCAGATTTTACATAATAGCCCTAGTCTGCAAAAACCTTATCATATGCTTTGCATTTAGGGAGTCTTAGGCTGGGTGAGAAAATGGCATCTGCAAGTTCAAGTACATAGTAGCTATGTAGGACTGTAGTATTCCCTTCCTGTCCCCTCCTTCATTCCCTCTCCAGTAAGGACATTAATGGGATCAAAAGATGGTAATTTAAGAGAGCCGAGCTGCATGTTTTTCAGAAACTGGCTAAATGCAGTCTGTCGAAAAATGCCGTTTTGGACTTAGAGTGGAAGTCTATGAATCAAGCCCATTGTCTCTTGAAATATGAGTAATTAACATTAATTGCTGTGTGATTATGAAAGGTCTTCAGTTTGTACTTGTAATAGAATGATACTGTGAAAATGTATATGAAATTCTCCAAAATAACTGTGAATGTATTTACACTTACTGCATTGACTTTCAATAAAACATTTACTGAAGGGAAGAATCAGATTTAAAGATATTGTTTTCTCTATGAAATAAGTGGTGTGTCTGGATGTAAAATGTAATTTCTATAATAATAGATAATTTATTTGAGTCAACAAAATCTTGCATGTTTGGCTTATTTGGAAAACCGTATGAATTTGAGTTAAGGAACAGTTATGGTAACTAATATGCATTGGACTTTACTGTATTTTCTTACCCAACATGTGATCTATCTTAAAATTTTTTTTTTTTTTTATAGCTGGGGTGTGTGCATATGTGAATGTATTTCAGCATCTAATCTTACTGGGAATCGTAGGAATGTTGCTGAGAAATGAAATAATGTTTTGTGCAAATGTGTAGTACTCAATAAGCAATAACTAAGAAAAGTATGGGCTGCTCTGTTTATTTCCATACAATTACTGCAAAACATGATTTTATATGGATTATGGTTTGCTGCATTGCTGATAGAGCTAATGTGCTTGCCTGGAATTCCATATCATACCAATTCCTGCTTTTCTGAAAAAGAAGTTTGCATATTTCTGTGTGGTCTAATGTAAATGTCCTTAGTACAAAAAGAAACCCTGCAGCTCCTGAACCTTTCCTAAAACATTAAGTTCTGTTTACACCAAGCAATTTTGGTGATTTTTTTCTAGAAAGTATGCAAAGAGGTGAAGTTTTAAGTGAAAGTTTGAGGTCTTCATTTTCTAACTGGAACCCAGGCTTGTCTTTGAAAAAACTACTTCAGTGATGGAACTGGAGCTGTAAAACTCTGAAGGATGTTTCAGTGTGATATAGTACCAATGTCAACTACTGTGCCAAGTGTTTAGCTTGAGGTCAGTGTTGTTAAATCATACCAGCAGCTGGTTTAGAAATTTTTTTAGGTAATTTTTTTGGGGTGTTTTTATTTTGTGCTGGTTTTGGTTCTGTTTTTTTGTAGATTTTATTTTTACTTTTTGTTCTGCCCAGCTTTACCTTGGATTCCTTCACATACAAAACTTTAATTTTAAAATTAAGTCATAATGCAAGAAGCTACAGTTATGAACCTTATGGTGACCGTGATAACAAGTACTGTCAGCAGCAGCAGCCCTTCCAGGCTCTGTGTTGGAGAAATATGTGGAATATATATATGGAATATATATATATTGGGTATATATACTAGGGCATGAAGTGTACTTTAGGTCCACTTCCATTCCACATAAATTTAGTGGGTTTGCACAAAGGTGTTTTTCTTTCTCTTGTCACTGCAGCTTTCCAGAAACTGACAAGCCTCATCTTTCAAAATGCAGCCTGAAAAAATGTACATTCACTAACTCTCAGATGATATTCTGCATCAGCATGCAGGCATTGCTGTGTGTTTTACCAGTGTGCAAGCAAATTCACCCATTCCACATCTTCAGAGAGACAGAGGCAGGGGCAGTATCTGGGTTCAGGAACAGGGAAGGTGTGTGCTGGTCAGCACCCTGGAGAGGGACACAGTGCTCAGCACCTTTCTGGCCACAGCTGGGTGTATGCAGGGAGGGTGATTGTCCTCTCTGCTCTCTCTCTGCTCCATACAGCCTGTGTGAATAAGAGGGCTCTTCATTACTCATCAAGATTTTCATGGATTAAAGATGACTAGTCTACCTAGACAGACAAGATCTACACAACTAGATCTTTCTAGGGCAGAAGCCTAGGGCAATGGAGATACCTTCAGTCTAGGAGGAGTACCATGGTCCCTCTAAGTGCCTTCCCATTATTCCTCACTCATGCAGGCTTGGGTTCCATGATAAACTGCATATGCTGTCAGTGCTGCCCTAGCAAAATGGCATGGTTCCTGCTCTTTCTGGATCTTGTCATGCTCAAGAGGTTGGAGACCTAGACTATTAACCTACTGCTTTATCATCGTTTGTCTCTTCCCTTTGTCCCTCAGATTACCTCCCTTGTTCTCTACCTGCATGGCAGCATTGCAAATAGTCTTCAGATGGGCAAATGGAACCTTATTGCGTGCAGTCTGTCTTTTTTTAGCAATTACAGTCTCAATTAGATTTGTGTTGCTTGTCATGGTCTATTTGGATTTCTCATATTTACAACACAGTGTACTCTGTAAATTAAAATTTATTTTATGAGCCCATTAAGTAAGAAAATAAACGAACATGACAAACAAGGGCCAGTCCACTTTGTACAGGCTAGTCTAACATGGGAATTCACTAACTCATCGCTTAAGGCATGAGGTTTCAAACTCACAAGTTCTCTAATTCACAGCTCAACTTGAAACTTCTAACTTTTGCACCTCTCAGCAAAATAATTACCTAAATGATGGTGGGAGTGTTCATCCTGCCTTTTTCGTCATGGTACTGGCATCCCCTGTATCACACTGAGAAACACGAAAGCTTCTGGAGTCCAGCTGCTGCTGGATCTGCTTCAGAAACTTTTTGGCTAAGTTGATGTGTTTACACCTTCAAGCTTGGAAGTTCAGTCTATACCTTTTCCATGAGTTAGCAGATTCTGAAGAAACTGCCAACAATCAATACACTAGGATAACAGCTGCAGGAGACAGCAGACTGCTGGTGATAATGGCTGCAGAGTGACCTTAAGCCCTTTCAGGCCACCAGGTCCTGCCTGTTTGTTGCCCTTGCTCTGACCTAGCAGCGCTGCTCATAGCATGCATCAGGCCTTAGCATGAGGTGTTAGTGAAAATCTGAGCAGGAGATGAGTGAAGAGTCACAGTAGGCATCATAAAAATACTAAAAATGTTTATGCTTATTAAAAAAAAAAAGCTTATAATTCAGTTTTGTTGTTGATAGCTGAAATGTGTGCATTAGATCCTGGTGGGTCATCTTGAGTGATGCAGGATATAAGTGGAAACATTGCCTAATGCTGAATACCACAGAAAATTTTCAAAGACCTGGCTGTGGAGGTTAATTCAGATGTTCCTATTCTTCTGTTTGCTAGTCTTGAGTACTTTCTGTGCATCTCCAAAGTAGTACTGCAGTTACTTCAGTGAACACAATTTCATGTTCAATTATTTAAATATTTGAGTAACTTCGCACTTTTTGTTTCCTTTACAGCTGTTTTTGCAGGAGTCCTACATTGGTAAGGTTAAATTTATTGCCTCAGAGTACTGTGGTATTTTAAAATAATAAAAATATAATTTTTAGTTATTTTTAGAGAAGGTATTGGGATAATTTATATTTAGAACTTTCCTCTCAAGACTAAATTATCTCTGAGCTACACAATGCTGTTCTTGTGAAGCTGATGTGAAAGGTTTCTTAAGCCAGTTCAGAGAAAAGTGAAGCCTACTTTTCAGGTAAAAAACTGCTGTTTCATCCTTAAGTATCTGCACTTAAATTAAAATACGTTACAGTATTATATATAATATATAGCATATTGTACTAATGCCATAATAGAATTTAATAAATACTCTGTGTTCATATTTTTTCAATTTAAACTTATCTGAATAGATGAGAATATTGGTATAATATATGAGTAAATTACAATAGCAGTTTGTAAGTACACTCTGGGTCTTCATTGAATGTTTTTTGTTGTCTATGAGTTAGTACAGATTTGAAACCTCTTTATTCTGTTTTAATTATTTTTTAACAGGTGTCACATAACAACTCTTTTTGAAAATGACCGTCATTTTTCTCACCTGTCAACGCTAGAAAGAGAAATGGCTTTCCGCACGGAAATGGTTAGATTATGTTTCAGTGGTTGAAAAAATTCTCTCTGCAACCTGATCATGGGCTTTCCAAAATTTTATACATTCTGCATAAGTATACATAATGATCTCATACAGCTAATATGCATTACACTTTTACATGCAGAGTATTTGTGTCTTGCAGCTGATACTATGAATGTATCACTTCACAGTTCATTTAAAATATAATCTAAAAGTATGATTCTAGAGGACCCAAAATACAAAACTGCAAGGACCTTATACCTTGCTTTTAGTTATAGTCTTGTTATGCAGCCTTTTTTTCTAAATATTTTTCAATTAGTAAATGGTGGCATATATATGTATACACCTTACTGTCCGCTTTTATTTTGAGTTTTGTGAAATAATATGCTAATGCACAGTTACCAGCCCAAATGAGAGATTTCCAGGTATGCTATGAAACAAAGTGAAAGGAAATCCACATTGCTTGTTTCAGTGGCAGTAATAGAAGAGATTCGAAAAACTGCCTAGTCATCTTCAATAACTCTGTCCTGTTTGTTACATTACAAAATTTGTTTGAAAAATTAAGCTTGTATATAGTGGCTCCTGAAGCAGAAGTGACATCTTTAATAGTAAATAATGAATCTCTTCTCCTGTAGGGTCTTTATTATTCCTACTTCAAGATCATTATTGAGGCACCATCATTTTGGAGTGGAGTATGTGCAATTATGAATGACAGACTAACTGAATATCCTTTAGTGATTAACACCTTACAAAGGTTCAACCTTTACCCAGAGGTGAGCTGTGTTTTAAATATAATACCTTCTGTAAATCTTTGGTTGTTTTAGCTTTGACTACAGATTTGTAAGAAATGTTACTCTGGAAAATGTGGTTGTAAAGATACAGTGATTAATGAAGTGTTGCTTAAATACTGTACTTTATTTCCAGATTTCAGATGAGAAAGTTACTTCATACATTGTGATCAATTCCCAGACTTCAAGTATTTTCAATCAAATGTGAAAGTTTTATAGATCCTAGGATTTTGTACCCTAAAGTTGCAGACCAGTTCTATACTTCTTGCCTTCTTTTGTTCTTTTCCCTGAAAGTGAGTATGTTGCTGACATTATGTACTCCAGGAAACAAGACGAATGAAGTATCAGTAGTATGTGACAATAATGACTGCAGTGATACAGGTTGTAAGAGGTAATTTTGTTTTGCATTTGGTGTAGGACACACAAAACTGACAGAACTAAACACATCGCAGTTCTCAGTGGCTGTGAAATCCATGAGTGGTAATAGTTTACTTGGGTGTTGCAGAGGAAACTCCTCTGTGGAAGACTGACTGCTGTTGTTTTGTACGTACTTATTGTTAGAATTGTCACCTAGTTAGATCACATTCCTACTCTGCTTTTTTGTCAGTAAAAAGAGCATGTGCTTTGAGTACGGAGATGTTGAGGTTTCTGTCTCTTAAAGTTTTGTCAGTGTGTCTCAAACGTTTTGCAAAGGGAAGATTCCTTTGGTTAATGTACATTTCTGTAATTTCATGTGTCAGCAGCACTTTGTTTTTATGAGAACCAACTAACAGCTGTGATTGTTGGGTACTAGCTTTTCTACTCATTCTCTTGCTCAGTCGGAGCAGAGCTGTTTTCAGGAACTATATGCGTAAGAGTTCTTGGTGTGCATTTATTTATACAGATTGCACATAGTGGTTTCATTTGCTTCTTAAGTCCTTGCTCTGGAAGAACTAAATGCTGTATAGATGAGCACTTTTTGTTGCCTTCTCATTTGTTTAGAGTTTGCTGGGAATTTCCTTTTTTTAACTCCAAAGGGATTGCAATTCAGTTCTAGAAAGGCCACATTACAAACGTTATTTGAATACTAAAGAGTTATTTCCTTTAGCTAACAAAGATTTATTGACTTCAGCTGTAGTCTGACTTTCAAAAATCAAAGATAAGTGGTCAAATGACCTTGTTCTTAAAGACTCATCAGTATCATCCTGAAAGATGACTAGGTAAAGTAGATGATGTAATCAAAACAAGAACAATCAGATATAGTGTCTGACATTCTGTAAGAACATTTCATTGATTACGGTGCAAAATGTGTAGGCTTGTCTGTTCATTCAGAGTTTTCTAGGATTATACTGGCTTGCAGAACTTGGTGATAAGATATGAATTTGTTCATATTTTCCAGACCTGTGTAGCTATGCAAAGCAGACAAATAGTCTCCTCTGCCCCTTTCAGTCATTTACTGCTTAATGCCTAGCCTTCCTGTAAATAGTGCTTTGGGGTTTTTTGAAAGTGTATTTCTTGAGTACTCTTGTTTCCACGTAACTATTTATAAAATTGTCAATAGGTGCCACTTGACATTTGAAATGTGTTGTCCAAATTTATATAATTTTACTTAGGATCATAATGGGACTGGGTGGTGAGATTTATTGTGGATTTATTTGTTGGCAGTAAAATTCTTCCTTCTGATGCTCAGAATCCAGTCATGCTTTCTGAAAGTGTTTCATTTCCTGTTTGACATTTTGGGATCTTTCCAGCTCTTTCAGCCCATTAGTAGCACTAAGGCTGAATTTTAATAAAATGTTTGTTTGATTGTTTAGTGGATTTTAAAATTAATTTCATCAAAACCAGTCTGGAAATCCCATTGCTAAATAGGATGTTAAATTAATTTTAAAAAGTAAAACAAGGCACTTGCGTGTTCAGCCAGTACTAGCTTTGAAAACTTAAAAAAAAGGAAAAAAGTAAAATGAATGCATAGCAATCAATGCGTCATTTATGTGAATTACAAATATAAGAAGTAAAAAATCTGTTGAAAGCAACAGGGTAGTCCTTGTAGTTGTACAATGTTATAATCCCAATAAAGTTGATTTTCCAATTATTTGCTCCGTAGTCAGGTTGTTCTAGTAATTGTGGTTCCATTTCTGATGCAAAATGCCAGAGAGATAATGTGTTAGTTTCTGTGGTGGAGAGATAATGTGTTAAGTTTGCTCTCTGGATGTTTGTTGTTATGGAATAGTTGATACTTCTGTGTGTGGTGGTGATAATGAAAATTTGAGTTGAAATGGGGAGTGTTGCAAAGATGTGTGTAGTTGGCTTTAAAGTGCACATTCAAAGGCAGCAGATACAAGGGATTGACTTTTCTACATGTTCTTTTGCAGCAAAGGACTGTCCTGGTCCTCAGAGATCTCCTGGGTCTGAAAGCTAGGCTTTTGTTTTCCAGGTTCCGCTTTCACTACCTTATCTAATGTGGAACAGCAGAAATTCCAGAAACATCAGTGTGCTCCAAATGACCTAGCAATTTTGTACTGCTTACTGATTTGCTTCCATTTTTATGCCCGTGTTAACTGTTTCATGTAAAGTAGCTTTTGGCAAAAAAGGGGTTTTTTGCATGAAGTACCTAACCTGAAGCCTTTTTAGGGAGTACTCACTTGTAAAATTTGCAGCAGACACAGGCACTTGTGGCAACAAAAGGTTAAGTTGATAAATTAATAATTGGATTTTTTTTTTTTGGTGCAGCATTGGTTCAGCAAGAATGCTTTATGTGCTTGGGTAGTGTCAGTTTCAGGGCTGGTGATGCAAATATGCTATACAGATATTCCTAAAAAAGCACATGCAGGTGATAAGAAGAAAGACACGGATTTGGTTCTCCAGGCCCATTGGTGTCTGTCTGGAATTGGGGTGGATGTCTGGTTCATGTGTGCGCATGTGCACCGCCAGAAGCACCAGGGCACAGATGTTCAGAAAGCTTCCAGGAATTCAGGATAGTGTACTTTCTAAGGCACAGTGTTGAGGCACAGAGTCTTGTTCTAGAAAGTGTAGTCGTATTTTAATTAGACAGGGTTAACATTGGGAAGGTATGAAGGCCACAGATTAAGTGAGCCATGATGTTTGGAGTCTTGGCATTAAAAATTAAGGAATTTTGGAATCAGAACAGTTGAGGTAGGAAGGGATGTCTGAAGGTCGTCTAGTGTGAACACTGCTCAAATCGGGGTGAAGTAGAGCAGGTTGCTCAGGGTCTTCTCCACTTTCATTTTGAATATATTCTACTTCTGAGCAGCTTGTTCCAGTGTTTGACCACTCCCAAATTAAGAAAGCTTTTTTGCTGTGTATAAGTGGAATTTCCTGTATTTGAA
Organism: Dasyornis broadbenti; assembly: GCA_013397935.1. NCBI lineage: Eukaryota > Metazoa > Chordata > Aves > Passeriformes > Dasyornithidae > Dasyornis > Dasyornis broadbenti. The sequence continues at coordinate 152,756 of VZRN01001761.1, forward strand.
TTTGTGTTCCTTGTCTCTTCTCTTGTCAACCAAAAAGAGTCTGTCTCAGTCATCTTTATGTCCTTCTTGTCTTGGGCGGCCCAGAACTGGACTCAGCACTGGAGATACAGTCTTAGCAGTGCTGAGTAGAGGGGAAGGGTTGCCTCTCTTGACCTAGTGACATACAGCTGATGATATATTTGGCTTTTTTAGCATCAAGGCCTTGTTGCTGGCTCAAGTACAAATTGTCCACCAGGACTCATAGGTCCTTTTCTGCAAAACTGCTTTCTAGGTAGTCAGCTTCCAGCTGTACTGGTGCGTGGTGGTGTTTGTCCCCTGTGCTGGACTTTGCATTTCCCCATTGGGAAGATTCCCATTGGCCCATTTCTCCAGTCTGTCAAGGTCCTTCTGAATGGCAGTACAAGAATCAGTCACTCCTTCCAATGTTTATCCTGCAGACTTGATGAGGATGTTCCCTTGTGCCATCATGTAGTCTTAAGACATGGAACAGAATTGGCACCAGATTAAAAAAACATCCACAGCTGTCTCCGTCTCTATCAAGACAGTCATCTCAGAAGGTTATACAGCTGGGCAGGTGTGATTTCACCTTTGTAAATCCATCCTGCTTACTTCAAATCACATTTTTGTCCTTTGTGTGTTTGGAAGTGGTTTCCAGGGGGATTTACTCCATCACATTCTTGGACGCGTTGTCTGTGTTTCCTTCTTGCCCTTCTTGAAGATAGAAGTGCCATAAAGAGTTTTATTAATTGTATGGGGAACGAAAAGAGAGAATCATCTTTCTTATATATGTTCTCTGTGACACAGGGCAGAGACAGCTAATGCTGCAGTGGTGAAACATATTGTCAGTCTGGGAACCCCTGGGTTATAACTTTCAAAGCAGCTCAACTGGAATGGCCACATTACTCATTTATGAACTCTATAAAGTCAGTTCTATCCTGACAAAATAGCTTGATAATGTTATTAACTAATGACTTTGCTGTGAGATGAGTTGTCTTTTTTTTCCTGTGTGTAAAGTACTGATGTTTGCTGTGTCAGATGTTGAGATTTAATTGAGTTGTTGTTATAGGAACATTACAACCTTTGCATGGAAAAATGGAAGTGCTGTCTTACATTGCATCTGGAAACCCTTTGTAATGCATGCTTAAAATTAGCAAAATTTAACAGAGTGAAAAGCTTAAAGATTTGGTCCACTAATATTCTTGCCAGGTTTAAAAAAGTTAATTGGTTTTAATGAGTTTAATTCGGTCAACTGTCCTCTGTCAGCAACATCTGAGATTTTAATATCTGATACACAAAAATACTCAAATGAGGAACCTTACAGACAATGAAATATGTAGGGGTTTTTTTTTCTGAATATTACGGCTTGATGCATGAAATTATTTCTCTTATAAAGCATCTAAATATCAATAGGCATAATTTTAGTCTATTAGTGAACACTTGGTCTGTTAGATGCCTTTAGGAAATTGTAGTCAAAAGTGCTAAGTTGCTGAGATAAATCTCAACTTTGAAAATAGTCCTGCATGAGGGCCAGTTTTCATGAGAGGTTACCTTGGGCAGAAACTTCAAATCCAGCTTTCCCCCTAGGTGGTCCTCGCCAGCTGGTACCGCATATATACCACAATTACGGATTTCTTTGGTGTACCAACAAAGACATGTTGGACAGTAAACAGAGGAAAAGGGCTTAGTCCTGTTGAAAGCTGTGAAGGTAAGTTGTGTTTTATTCTGGTTTTTCCTTGGAAGCATATAATTGTGGCTTTATGTATTTCAGAAATAATAAATATTCCTGTGTTACCAAGGGCTAATGTGGGCTTTGCTTATTGGATAACTCCTTCTGCCTAGATTGAAATCCTATCCTGGACTTCAAAACTTCACAGCTATAGTCTGAGCCTTCATAATGTTAGATTATTACAAAGAATAAAATGTCCTAAATGTAATTGTAAGCCTTCTGTACATGTATGAATTTTTTGTAACTTGTGAAAGATCCCAAATATGTTCCAAGTTCCTACATTTCAAAATTTCCTTCCCGGTTTTGAAGATCTTTTAGAGAAATCTAACTTAGTGGTTCTGTTGATTTTCTTCCTCTCATGGGCTACTATTCAGCATAAGGATTTCAACCTTATACCTTGATTTTGACACCAAAGCCAGGATGCTGCCACTTTTTTTGTTTGGGATTTTTTTTTTCTGCAGTTGAAATACTGCCTTGTCAAGTGAATATTATGCAATAAAAGTACCTTACCAAGAAGCACTTTAGAGGTGTTCTATAGTCAGTTCAAGCTGATTAATAGATGATAGTCTGTGAAGTTTTTTTATTTTATCATTTAAAATGCCTTTGTGTGATGACAGGTTAGTATTTTCCCTTTGTACAAAGGCTGTAAGAACTTTCTTCAGAGCTTGAATGGTTCACTTTCTCTAATTTTGTAAGAAGCAATAAACAGTGTACAACTTTTGTTTCCTGTTATTTGTAAAAAAAGAAAGCAACAGAAGCACCAGCTACTGAGACTACTGTGTTTGGTGAGCATATCATCATCTTACTTTAGAAAACTCTCTTGCTGTATTTTCAGCAATGGGGAATAATCTGTTCTGCATATGAAACTATGAAGTTTGCTGCCATTCACTTTAATGAATAAGGCTTTTTATGCTGTATTGCTGAAATGATTAGAGCCAGGAGGGTTTGAAGAAATAGTGGGAAAGAGAATAACAGCAGAAGAGCGAGCACAGAAGTGTCTGTTAATGAATAAATTGAAAGACTTGCATTGCTGGAAAATATCTTGGCTTATAATGAAACAAAGAAAGCAAAGAGCATTGTGTATGATATGCTTAAAGATGGATTTTCTCCTGCAAGAGGTGGGAAGTTGAGAGTCTAGGATGAACAAACCCATTCTAAAAAGCTCTGTGAAGTCAAAATGTAGTCTAGAGAACATTCTTAGTAGTACTTCTGCCTTCTAAACATCACAGGTTTTTCTGTAGTTAATGCATCCATCTTGGCTTATTCTGTCACTCACTGCCCCAATGCCATGTCTACCTGTACTCCTCTTGGTTTTCTCCAAAGCTGTGGTCTTCTGATTGAATCTTCACAATAGTCTTAATGACGTTTACTTTCTTTTAAATTGTCTCTTTCTGTAGATATATTAAGATACTATACTGATACTTTATATATAATGCAGATATATTAAGATAGCATACTGATTGTATGGTGCTTTATAACCAATATGGCCTTTCTTCTATATTTGACTACATATATTAACTGTGTTTTGTTAGGGTTGGGAGACCCTGCATCCTTTTATGTTGCTGTGATTTTTCTTTTGAATGGATTCATGATGTCGCTGTTCTTCATATATGGTACATACCTCAGGTAAGGCAGTTGAGACTGAGCTATTCAGTTGGTACTAGCTGTCAGTTTTTTAGACAAAATTTGAAAATTTGAATGTAAAAATATTTTTATGGGATATTGACTATTTGTTTGTACAGCAGTAGTGGGTTTTTTTTTTACATATACCTTGTCACTAAAAAATTACTGAAATAGAGATGCTTCTTGCTTAAAATAAATGATGATGCTGGAAAAAATCTGGAAAATTTCAGTGAGGTGGTATCTCATTGATACTACTGGGTGATGGATAAAACTAGATGCTGTATGTGTATTAAACAGCTTTTGACACATTTCTGCCCTTACAATTATCACTGTAACTCATTTTTAAACACAAGTTGAATGACAGTGTACTTTTAACCAAGATTGGGCTTTTCCCAATGCTTTGCCTCAAGTCATATTTGCATGTATTTCCATTTTAACTTAAGTAAGAAGACAAAATATGTTTTGACATAATGTATTCTTTTGGACAAATTGTGTGCACTTCCCTTTTTCTATAAATTTGGGTTTTCAGTATCTGTGCTTACATTTCAGGAACAGTAATACACTTTCATACAAAAATAGACTCCACATTCAGCAGAAAAACAGAAGTGGAAATACATTTCTGTTTATGTCTGTTTTCATGTGTTGGTTTTGCCAAAAAGTGAAAGGCAGCTATATTTTCCTCTAAGAGATGTGATTGGTTTTCTCCCTCATTCATTTTCCAGCTTCATTGTCATGGTTTTTCCTTTTCTGTCTGTGCTGATAGTTCTAATAAGGAATAGCCCAGGGCAGACACTGTCAGTAAAGAAAGGAAGTTGCCTAGTGCATATTTTGAGGAAGTAGGTGAACTTTGAATATTCATATCACTAACTAGTAATATTTCTCTTAAAGGAATTATACAGAAATTTACATTTTATATATGACAGTCATTGAAAAGTCAGTGAGCTCTTTATTTCTCACAACTTTCTTTAGAAAGCATAGACCTTGAGTTTTGTTTCTGGTTTGGGGTGGTTTTTTGCAAATTTTTGCTTTGTTTCTTGGGGCTAACATTTTTAGTGTTAAGCACATTCTTTTTGTCATTTAGCATTTTAGTGTTGAAGATTGTAGAATTTATGGGATGTAAGGTTGAGTTTTATGTGCAAGAGTGCACAGTTCTCGGAGATTGTTTTAGCATTCAGTTGGTATCTTTAATCCTCAAATTTTGTACCCAGAACCTACTGATTCTGTTTGACTTGTATATTAGTGATGGGTGAAGGATCTGAGAGGATTTGAAGGGGGTTTTTTTGGTTAGCTTTGTTTTGTGTGTGGTTGGGGTTTGTTGGTTGGTTGGTTAGCTTTTTTGGGGTTTTTTAATTTGGATTGGTTTTTTTTTTAAGAACCTTAACAGCTGGCTGCTGCTTTTGGTTACTAGCAGAAATGGTATAATCTGTCATTCAGAGTAGAAGTGAACTCGTGTGCATAAAAATGTTCTCTGCTTTATAACACATAACTTGAGTAATTACAAATCTGTTCAGTCAAATAGGAACCTTATCTATTGCTCTTTTGAAATGGGGTAAATCTAAGTAATATCTTTGAGTTTAGTTTTGCCATTGATTCAATAGGTCAATTTGATTGGTATGGAAATGTAAAAAATCCTTAAGTCAAGGGCTTAAAAAGCTTCCCATGTTAACATCACAGTATTTCACATAAAAATTAAATTGTATCTTGCATTGACCATATAATGAGATAATTTTTAAGTATGTTTTTTGAATGTGCTTAATTTGATTACTGTAAATTAATCTTTAGATTCAGAGCAAAATTTCCTGTTGGGTGATTGAGCATGCAGATTCTGAAATTTACTGCTCAATATCTTAGGGAAGAAGTACTGCATTTATATTGCCTGGTTTTTAAAAGCACCAGATGTAACGATCTAAACCAAAATTTGTGAGCAGTGGAATAACTGTTTTCCAAGTTATTAACATTAAAATTGGTGTTCTGCAGAAAAGAGTTGATGTATGAAGAACTGGTTTGCTCTGAAATAAACATTTTCTGACTAACTAGTATTTTAATATTGTATATACTCTGTTGATTGCCCTTCCCTTGATGCTTGAAAGCATTCCTCCCTTTCCCCCAATAAACTTAGCTGTACACAAGTGCTGCTTCACATTTTTTAAGCAACATTGACTATTACAAGATTCTGCTGTACCTATTTTTCCTCTTCTTTTCACAGTGGGAGTCGTCTAGGAGGCCTTGTTACTGTGTTGTGTTTCTTCTTCAATCATGGAGAGGTAGGTCTCCCGTTTTTTTTTTTAATTATTATTGAAGTTTAAGCTAATTCTCATTTCATTAAATGTAATGATGTTGCTTATTTATTTGAGATTGAATTTAAATAACTTTAATTCAACTAAAATAAATGAATAAGACACAATTGAAAGCAAAATAGACAGTGACTGTAAAATGTATAGCACAGTCCAATGTGTCACTTTATTGCTTAAAATAAAAAATCAGAAAGGAAGTATATTTTAAATTGGTCTTGAGATTGAAACTTAGCACAAACATCAGAATACAGTATTTTTGTGCCCATTCCACACATAACTGGGCTTCATGTATCATATGAGTAAGCTTCAGAAGCTTCTTTAAATTGCTATATGTTTTACTGGAACTTCATCAATACATAGAAAATGCAAAGAAACCTCTGTATTACTGATATACTATAGCCAGGATACAGAGAATTTAAAAATAGTATATGTATATAAAGGATTCCAATGCTAAACTTGTTAAGTAAGCTGCATTGCAGGAAAGAAAAAAAAAGAAACTATTACTTAAAACATCTCCTAATTTTCCCAGTTAATGCTGTTCATGTCATTGTTTCATATTTTGGAAGAAAATTCATGATTCTTATTCTGATTCCCTTGGGGAGTTTTGTTTAGTTTTTTTTTTTTATTGAGAGCTCATTTTATGAATGGAAATTCATAAATATCTTCTAAATTGAAACTAGCTACCTTATAATTTAGTTTAGGGTTGAATTTATGTTTTGTTTTCTTATTTCTGCTGAGCTGAGCTTGATAAAGAACACTGAGGAGTAAGAACATGTAGTTGTACATAACAGAATTAAAGATACTTCTATTCATAGTGAGTTTTGGCAGTTTTCCTGTAAAACAAAAATCTGTGTGATGAAATAGCTATTTTATTTTCAAGTTTAATTTGAAATGTTTTTCTTTAAACATCCCCCCAGATGCATGGGGGATATTTAAAGAATTTAAGAATTTAAGCATATTAAAGCATTTTCACCCATGGGTGTTGAACTGCCTGGTTGAGACCAGGTAAAGATTAGAGTTGCTAAACTTTTTTGGTGCTCTGCAAGTGTAAATACAACATTTTATGTGTATCTCTATTCTTAATGGCATCCTGAAGTGAAATGATGTTTTATCCTTTGCTAGGGAATAGTAATAGATTTGTTTTGCCAAATTTTTGAAGGTGGTAAGTGTAACTCCAGAAAGAAACATGTTGAAAACTTCAAGGTAGCGGTAGCAATAATGAAAAGAAACATTTATGTCACTGTGGTACAAGCAGTTCTATCCATTGGAGACCGTAGGCGAGTTTCTTTCTCTCTATGAATGACTTGACTTGGGGAAAAAGCACAGATAATGTATTTTGGTATGAAATCAGATCTGCATAGCTCTACACAGATGTTGTGTGGGCTTAGGTAGAGCTTAAGTAGCTTGACCCTGATTCAGGCTCGACTGTATGGATTTCTGGAGAACAATAGGAGTTACTTGCAGAGGTGCACCATTGGATCTCAGCTGGCACTTTGTGTTTGGACTGTAGCTGAATGAAATGACTCAGACTTACTGGATATTGTTGTGTATATAGTTATGGTAGTACACATAGCTACAGCACACAGGTGGTCTCTCCTCCCTGTGTGCTCTGTTGAATTCCATGCTCTGGGTGTCCCTGTTGCCTGTGTGTGTGTAAGAAATACCCAACTCTTCGGTATGCTTGTGGTTATGTGCAAATCATCTCACGTGTACAGTGCGTACAGTGAGCTGGACCAGCTGCTAAAAATTTCCTTTCCTATTTGGGAAAGATAGGACTGAACTACATGAGTAAGCCTGATCTGCAAGTCTTGGTATCTTAGTTCTAATGCTATGTAAAAGTGGTATGTAAAAATGCTCTCTGGCTTTGAGCTAGTGACCCTAAGGCTGTATGTTTTTATTTGTGCTGTGCTTGTGTTACTGTGTTTTAATGATTTCAAACTTAGACAAATCTGATGTATTTCTACCTGCAGCAAAGTGAATTTACAGCCTTGATAAATCATCCACAGATGATTGAGTTTAGCATTACTTTCCAAATATATAAAAGTAGCATAGCCTGTGTTAGTCAATCCTCTTTTAAGGTAATGCTTCCTTTTTATGGTTGCATATGCTCATCATTTTTTCCCTATCTTATCCCCTCCAGTGCCATAAGATTTAGTAAATCAAGTATTACTGTAGTCTTGAAAAATATTCAAAATGACTACACTGCTTTAGAATAATCATGATTATTTTTATTGCTAATTTAAAAAAAATTAACTAATCACATCTGTGCAGTCAGCTGAGGACAGCACATTAGTACATATATTTATGAAAGCTTTATTTTAATGATAATTGGTGCAGCTTTTACAAAGAGTGCTTCTAGACATCAGGGCCTGTGATTAATGTGATGGGCTTCTGTGCTTTGCTTTTATTTTACACTATTAATTTAACATATTTGGGAAGTAGCAAGACAAAAAAGCAAGGAATTATATAATGTTGATACTAGTGACTTTTTTGGTAAAACAATATTTTAAAAAATGGTTTTAATATTCTATAAAGTAAAGGAGAGGCAACATCCTGGAGACAATATCCTACAAGCTTTTCATACATTCATTATGGTCCATGTTAAGATGAATTACATTTTGCTCCTGTAGTAGAAAAGAACCTACTTCTAATTTTTAATGCAAATCTATTGATAGCCACTTTGAACTCCTTTTTTGTATGTCAAAATAGTCCTGTAAAGTTGTACTTGTTTTTTTTGATGGTCAGTGCAAGCACTTTATAAAAGCTGAATATAAACATTGGAGACAACAGTTGTAGCTGAACCATTTGCCATGAGGCCCATTATTTATTTGTCATGAACCCTATTATTTAAGAAATTGATGAAATAACTATTCAGTTGTCTTCATTGTATTATGCTTTGCTTTATTGGGGTTGAAGAGTGGAATACATAAGTTACGTTTAAGTAGTACAGGGTCTGTATGAACTTTATTTTGTGCGTTCAGTGTACTGAACTGTTTTGGAGGGCAGCTGCAGATTTTATACTTAATGTGCTGTTGCTAATAGAAATGTGAAGTGTTTATAACCTAGAGAACTCTAGCATAATGAGGAATATATTGGTTTGTCATTTAGATTCTTTCCCCACACACTGTCTCTGCCTAAGTGTGGCAAGTCACTGCCTGAATTTGAGAATGATTTACCTGGAAGAGTTGATATCATCAGCAGAACCAGGGACAAGCAGCTGCTGTTCTGCTTTTTTCCTGGACGTTCTCTAGCTGCCACATTTCATTTTGGAAAAGCAGTGATCTATTTTGATTAAACAGTGCATATTAGGCATCAAGTATGGAAGCCACTTCCATTTCCTTCCTCTTTTCTGCTTTCTGGCTTGTTTTTTTTGACTTTCTGGCTAAAACTTTGTGTAGCTTGGTTTTTGCTTTATTCAAGTATCCACAGTCATTCATTTTGAAATACAAATGCATGGTTTTATGGAAATGAATCAGTGAATGTTACCATCTAACCCACTTCTTATTTTTAGTGCACTCGTGTCATGTGGACTCCACCTCTGCGTGAAAGTTTCTCGTACCCATTCCTTGTGATGCAGATGTTGCTTTTGACCTATATTCTCAGGTACCTCTTAGTTTATATGTGGGTCTTTAAAATGTTTTAAAAAAATTGAATGTCACAGGACATTTATTTAAGTGCTTTTATTTAAATATTTATTTAAATGCCTCTGTGTGCTGTAACAATGGTATCATTAACAGAGAAACTTTCCTGTGGCTGTTACATTGCAGACGCTGCACCAGTAGAACTGCAGTCATATTACTCACTTATTAAAAGGAAAAACTTTGCAACTTGAAGACATGATTAACATAAAAATCAGAATAACTGTGTTGGCAAATACGTATCTAAAGTAAAAATCAGAATTTTTGGTTGATGTCCCTTCCTTCCCATGAGAAACAAGCTGATACTTCATCAATTGGTTTTGTCCCTCTTGGAGAGTGGTATGTTGGCTACACATAGAGTAAGCCTATGCTTTGCAACAGAGGATGCTATAGGCACCCATAAGCTAGTATGTTCTTGCAGTTTTCTATGACTAATTAACTAGTCTAGTTAACTAGTTCAATGATTTAGAGCAGTCTAATTACATTAATGCAGGGATGCTCTTGAGTTCATTAGCCCTGCTTTTCCGTGATTGTTTCTGGCTTGTGACACGGTTATGTTACTGTCTTGCCTGTGTTTTGGAAAATAAGCGTGGTCATTCATACTTAAGGGCTTCTCTACCAACTCCATTGCATCAGATTTACAATGTATTTATGATTTAGTGGAACTTAGTACTTATAACCACAAATTTTCCTTTATTAGGTCATACTGATTCGTAGTTATTGATGTTTAAAGCAAAAGTATTTCATTCTTATCACTAATTTGTGTTTTTTCGATGAGGAAAGATTTGTCTCTAGAATTTAGTGAAGTTTGAAAAATCACTTTTTTCTGAATTGAACTTGAAGGAACATAGGATTAAATATTTTAAATCGCATTTATTACAGGACATGGAGAATAGACTGGGTTTCAGTTACAGATGAGTTTCATGTGTTTTTCATTATCTCCTTCCCTGAAACATCATTCAGGATTGCTAGCAGAAAGTTTCAGAAAGTAAATATGAAAGAAATGGGAGAGAGAGGAGTTAAATCACTCTCAAATGCAGACCGTTCTGAAATAGTTGTGATTTCAGCTGAAATGGAAATGGTTGTGACCTGACTGTAGAGTTGTCACAAGAAGGTGAAGTGCTTGCAAATGACATACTTTGGTCTGCTGTACTGCGTACTGCCAGGAGAAGACTTGTTTGGTAATAAGTGACTCATCAAATAGTTAAGAAACATTAAGCATTGGAGCTGTTGTCATGGAAACGCAATTAAAAAAAGAATATTAAATGTACTTGAGCAGTGTTATTTGTAGTTGATCAATATTGCTAGCTATCTTTCAAGGTAACCGTGTTTTTATTGCATTTTCTATTGTTCTTGTCAATTATATGCAAACACCTCTGTAATTTTCCTTACTGATGCCTATTCTGTCTCTTTTTCCCAAGGATTCCGAATATTAATACAGGAAGCTTGATTGCACTGTGTGTTTCTAATATCTTTTTCATGCTTCCCTGGCAGTTTGCTCAGTTTGTTCTTCTAACTCAGGTAAGCCTGTATTTACCTCTAAATAGCCTCTTTGTCTAACCTGGACAAATTGACTGCTTGTTATAGACAGCCATTGAATTCACAACTGTACCAGTGCTTTCGTTTTAGCCAGATTTCACTCTTGCTCTCAGGAAAGATTCTCACCATTTATCATATCAGTATTTTTCTAATCTCGAGTTTGAAAGTTTACCATTTACACCACTTAGCATTCTGTCTCCAGGACTAAAAAAATTTACTTTTCCCTTAAAAACAGCCTCCAGCCTGAGATCAGTACATTAGTACAAGAAAAAACTTTGTATTTTGAAGTACAAAAATAAAAAAAAGTATTGATCCTGCATCTCTTCAGGCTGTTCTAAATTTTTAAGTGTACCAGTGTTTGCATGGCATGTAATATCTGGCATGATTTTTGCATGATTTCCTATTTAATTTTGATGAGTCTGTGAGTAGTGCTGTAATCTGGGATTTTGAATAGTGGAGGTAACTTCAGTTAGCATTGGAATCTAGTGAGTGCTAATGGGAACAATAGATACTGTCATACAGCAACTTTCTTAGTGTTTGAATTGGTTGAAATGTAGCCTGTTGACTGAAATCCATCTGTGTCTCCAGACCTTTTCACTTGTCTGTGTTATTTGAAGCAGATTTGCTTGGTTTGAGTTGATAGCTTTAAATAGTCAATACAAGCTGCGGTACCCAAGTTTTCTAACTGCATAAGAGGAAACCAGTAAACTGCGAAATACTGAGAGAAATTCATCACTATACCCTGGTTAAGATGCTGAGCCTGAAATTTGAAATTACAGCTTCACTCCATAATTTCATTAATTTTGCATGTGACTTTTAACACGCTGTCTAATCAATAAGTCAGCAAGTCTTATTTTCCTCAGCAGCAAATTGTGGATGTTCCCATACTTTGCTGAAAACTTAAAATTCATGAATAATTCTTTTGGGGTTTTGGACTGATATGTTTTAGGTTTTTTAGTTTTAGTTTGTTTGGGTTTTTTTATTTGTTGGGATTTTTTTCCATTTTTGTTTGGTTTGGTTTATTTGTTTTGTTTGTTTGGTTTGGGTTCTTTTGTGGTTTTGGGTTTTTTATATATTTTGTTTTAATTTTAAGGGTAAAAGGTAATGTGTTAGTGCTGTATTTTGGTGACTTGCATTTTTATCAAGCTGAATACTTATTTCTTAAATATTCAACTATATTTGATAATTCTTATTCAGAGCACCACAACAGGATTTTTAAAAGAAATCATTATGAAATGTTTAGGTGCTTACTTAGCAAAAAAGTAGCAATAAAAGTTAATGATTGTTTGAATAATCTCTTATTTTGCATGGAAGAGTACACACCAGTGTAAATTGTTTTAAATTCTCTTTCACTTTTGATTTTAGATAGCTTCATTATTTGCAGTGTGTATTATGGGTTATATTGACTCCAGCAAATTACAGAAGATACTATCTGCTCATATGGTAATACTTTTTAAAAAAAAAAAAAAAACATAAATCCCCTCTAACAGGTTAAAGCACAAAAAGAGACCGTTTGTCTGAAGTGTTTTCCTTGCGTGTGCAATGGTTGAAAACATGCAGTAATAAGGGAGGGAGGGGTCTGGATTGGAAGTGAAATTGGGGTTTGAAAACTACTGTAGTCTTTACCATGCAGAGATCTCGTGGTTTAACTATTTGGGGTGATATTTAGAAAGGAGGGCAAGAAAATAAACTATTAAGCTGAAGACCAATTTTTTTTTTTTTCAAAACTGGGTGGGAAAGTCAAGAAAGAAAGGAGATGATAAGTAAAAGATGTGTAAGTTTCTGCATAATACCTAATTTTAATTTTTAAAGTTGAGAAAATGGTCAGGTTTTGCTCTTTGAAGTGAGATTACAGTTTTAAATACAAAGGAAGTTGTAAACAACTTTTTTTAAGAAATGTGGATTGTCTTTAAAAGTATTTTTTTAGCTAAAACTGTGCTATGCTAATTCAATGGGCGAAAAGAGAATATTTCTGCAGAGAAGAAACTAAATTATGTTTCATATGTTTTCAAACATTTTTTTGAAATGCTGTAAATGATAAACTAAACGCAGTAATCAGTTCTGTACAACTCGTTTCTCATGCAATCCAGGGACAAAATAAGCAGATTTGTTCGGTAGTTTTTTGACAGAAGCAGGATGACATACTTAAGCTTTCTGGCCTATGTCAATAGCTATATCATAATTTTGGTGCTGAAGTGCCATAAATAGCCTATTTTCAGATGGATAAACAGTCATGTTATATTACAGAGACAGCTTAGTGAGTCTGGGTAAACTGCCAGTCTGTTTTGTGGTGTTTTCACTTTTTGCCTCCCCCCTACCCTCCTCCTTCTGTGGAAAATGAAAGTCTTAACTATATGAGGAGGGGAGTAGAAAAGTCTGCAAATTACTATGTTATTTTTCCTTATTTCTGTGTATAAAAGAAGACAGAGCTTGCTTACAGATTTTTTGCCCTCTAAGTTAGAAAATGTAATTCAGATTGCTTTCTATTAAAAAAGAGAGCAGAGTAAATCAAGATGGTGGATAAAAGTTGTATTTCAGCCTTGACTTTCAAACTCGTATAATTAGGTGCATATGATCAGCCAGTCAGAGTTCTGCTTCCTTGACTTTGATGATGATGGTATTTTAAATGTATGTTTGTCAGTTAGGAAGAAAGAAAACATCAAACATTCTATTCAACATTTTTATGTTTGTCCAGAACTCTAAAAGGTAACAAACAGGATGGAGAGCTCATACAGTAATTTGGAGAAAAATGAATATGTTAGAAATAACTTAAGAAATGTAGCTATTGTATCACATAAATGAATCCTGTGACCAGGATTTGTTCTTAAGTGCGTTATAAAAATGAATTCAAACAACAATCTACACTTGGCTACCTGCTGCCATTAAGTCCTTACAATCTGTTTTCAGAAGAAATCTGCAAGTGTGAATATCAGGCTTGTACTTTGCTGTGGAGTAGGTGTTTTTAAATTTAAAGTTGTTAACACCTTAGATAATCTTTACCTTTTCTATTTTAAATTTAATTCTTTTTATTTTCTTCTTTTAGGTATCTCTTCTAGTGTGTTTTATTCTGATGTTTGGTAATTCAATGTTACTGACATCGTATTATGCTGCATCTTTAGTAGTTATCTCGGTAAGTTGCTTAAGACGAATCATATGACTTGCTAAGACTGCAATGCTGTACTGGTATATATGTATTGATGTAAAATGTGAAACTGCTACACTACCAGACAGATAAGAAGCCTTTCACATGAGAAACAGAATTGGACTGTAAAGATACCTGGTGAATTAGGTAAATACTAATTTAAAAAATCATGGGTTTACACCAAAACCTCTTTGTAAGAGAAATTCCCTTAAGACTCAGCTTTTCTACTTTTATAGCTTCCTTCTTTTTATAAAAATATAAAATTTACCATGTATGTAATTTTGACCAGAGTAACTGTAAAACAAGAACATGAGCAAGGAAGAGCTTCATTTAAATGCTGCTTATTGACGGTGAATCCTCTAGTGCAGAACAAATGACTAAACCATATATAACAGTGGTTAAAGACTGTTTGAAACTGCTGCATCATACTGCTGTGTTAGTGAAATTATTCACTGAAGACTCATCATCTCATCATTCATTATCTTAATTTTTCCTTAAATAGGAAAAAACCCCACAGCCTCTTTCAGTTTCATATAGTTCCTCGTAAGGGATTTATGTATATAAGAAATAGAAGATAAGGTGTTGTGAACATATCCTATTTAGCTTACTGCAAATCATCTTAATTTCTGATTATTTTTGTCTCTTTGTTTGTTTGTTTGCTTATATTTTGTCCATCAGTGTGGTAGTTTCTCACTTATGCTAAGGATAAACTACCTTGGCTGCATATTTGCTGTAGTATAGTTTGCATGTTATAAATCCATTCTAGTTTCTTGTAGCAGCTTTTCTAATTATATGTAAAGTGCAGGTATGTTGAATTTCTTGCCTGTTTTCTGCTTTGAAAAAAGTATTTGTTGTTGATGTGTTATTTGGATGCTTATAGTGGCCTCAGTCTCACATACATTCTGGATTTCTGGAAGCTTTAAATTATATTGTTCAGCCAGTTAGCATAAAATGGGTCTTTCTTGTGTCATAAAATGAACATATTGTGAAACAGAGTGACTCCTACTGCCCTCCATGCTCTGTTGCCTTACTTGAAAATTGTTTGTATTATGCTCCCAGTAATTTTTTTATTGCTTCAGTCTCTTGTCATTCACAGAAGCAGACAGAATTCAGTTTCCCATTGGCTTTGATTTAAAGAAGCTTAGAACTGAATAGTACAGAATCTCCTTACTTGTTCAGGAGAAGTCTTCCATTAATTGTACTCAAACTGCAGTAAGAGTTTTTATGTTGGCAAATTTTGCCAGTACAGGGTGAAATCATGTTAGCATATATTTATTTGTATCTCAGGTTGTATTAATTATGGAAGATTTTTAAATAAATAACTGTGTGATGCAATAGGCTTACCAAAAGAACAACTGCTCATTCATGGTACTAGAATAGCTTGTTATTACATTATCTGAAAATGTGCATTCATTTTTTTATTAGGGAATTCTTGAATGGAGTCCAAAAGTCTTGAAAAGGCGCAAAAGAGAAGTCTATGTATGGGTATGGAATTTCTTATATTTTGAATTTCAGAGAAAAATTACGCCTTTTTTTTTGTTTGTTTTAGTCAAATACAGAAATAACTTTGGTTTAGTTTCTGATAATTGAAAATCAAGGAGTGCAGCTGAAGTGTACTGTCTTTAATAAATTGTCTCATGTTCCCAGCAAATAATCTAAAATTTCTGAAGAAATAGAGAAGCATAAACATACATTTATGTTAGAAAGCTGAACTGGCCTTTAAATGGCAACATGTTTAGTTTTCAATTGCCAATTTTACGTGTTTACAAAAGCTCAGACCTGTATGGAGATCCTTTTAAAGTAAAGGTTAATTTAGAAAAGACAAATAAAAGGCTAACAGTGCTTGCAGAAATGGAGATTAAGATACTGCATTAGATATTCTCTAAAATGTGTCATATAATTTTTTAAGGATATTTTTATGACAACAGCAAACATCTTAAAATTACATAGGGAAGCAAGTTGGAGTAAAACACTGTAGGGTGTGTGGGTGAGGTTTGAGGGTAGTTGAAGTCATGTCCAAACAGGGAGAACACTCACAAAGCTATTACGAATAAAATGTAGCACTGTATAAAACATGAGAAGCAACTTGCTGCTTAAGACGTAACATTAACATGTAAAAACACTTGAAATGGGAGCCTACCAAGACTATGCCTGACTTAAGACAGGCATTCTTATTAAATGAAGGGTAAGCTGTTAGCAAAACTGGATGATATTCATGCAGTTATTATAGAGGAATTAGAATAGGAAGGAATTAAAATGTTTATAGCATACTGCAGTGCAAATATACATGCCTGGCTCTGGTACCAGGGAAAATCAGAGTGTAGGCAAATCTCATGTCAGTTTTCTGAAATGGAGATCCAGGGCATTTATAGAATGGCAGACTAATAAACCTGGGTTTTGTAAAAGAATAGGAGCTTGTACAATGAGGAAGTTGTTAAGCTGTAATGTGCATGCAGCTTAATAAGACAGATCCAATGCAGCCTCTGTGGAAGGAAGCCATGCCTTGCAAAAGTGTTTGACTTTTCTGAAGGATGTAGATAAGGGTGTGTGGGTACATGTAATATGCATAAATTTCAGGAACTTTTTGGAGAAGCTATCTAACTGGAACTGTAAAAGAAATTAAACTCCATGAGATAAGGTGTGAATGTTAGAAGGTCAGAAACAAAGGGTGGGATTAGATGCTAAGTTTTCAAAAGACCACCACCACCACCCTAAAAGCATATATATAATATAATTGATCCTAAATAAGGTCTTGCCATTCAGCAGAGAAATCTCAGTCTCATGGAAGATTCTCTGAACACATCAATTCATTACTGAGCAGGCACCTAAAAGGAAAATACATGATGAAAATCATGGAGAAGGAACTGTAGAGAAAGCAGAATTTATTTTTGATTTTGTAAATTCATACGTAACATTGTAAAATACTATATGTAGTCTGAGTCAAAGCATCTTGCTTAAAAAAAGAAAAACTAAGATGCCTTCCCCCTACTTAAATTTAAGTAGAGTATGAAGATAATTATTGATGTAGATTCACCAAATAGCTGAGATTTTAAAATATGTTAGAATTCTACATCTTATAAAATAAAGGTAAATATGACAAAGCCAGTGAATAAAAGTGGGATATAATTACAGTTTTTTTAGTGCCCTTTCTGCTAGCCGCAATAAGCTTATAAGGAATAAGAAAGTTACTGTGAAAGCAAAAAAACCAGAAGCATTCAGAAAAGGATTAGGATGCCTCCTAGGTATTTAGGTTTCTTAGCAGCCATTAAATGAGATGATTGAATGCAGACCATTGTCACATAAAATCCCTGGTTATATTAGAGCAAAGAGCAGTTTGTATTTTGTTGCATTCTCTGTGGAAGCATCTGCTGTGAGTCCCAAATAGAGATACTGAGACAGGTTGTCCTATTCAGTTGATCCAGTTTTATAAAGAATTGTCTAGACTAAGCTGCACTGCCAAGAATTTAACCTTCCTGTTACAAGGATGAACTTGATACTTAACTAAAGTAGTAACTGTACATATTTTGTTTATATTTCGATCAAGTTATAACCTCAGTTTGTCTTGAGACAGTGCTATAAATCAGCAAATTCCTCCAAAGATAGGAATTACCAGAGTAGCACAGCCTGATAATGTGGAGCAGCTCTTGTCCAAAAACAATCCCTACACACTGGTATGTGCAAACAGATGGAACAGAAAGTGAGGCTACCCCTGTTTAGAGTTAACTTTTATACCCCCTCTGCTGCAATGTTGTGTGCAGTGGTACAGCTGTAGTGTAAAGCAGTTGCACAAAATTACTTCAGCTGTAACAGAAAATACAAGATGACTTAACACACTTCAGTGTACTGACATTTGGGAAGTTTCACTAGGTAGAAATTATTGTACGTATGGGTAATGACATAGGAGAGTTTGTAATTAGTAGCTAAATTTAAGAAGCATTTTAAAAAAGAAAAAAATTGTAAAAGCTAAAGACATATTCATTTAATTCTACATATATTTTTCAAGGTCATTGAAGGATGTGCCTGGTTATTTGGGACAGTCACCTTGAAATACCTGACGTCTCTTGTGTTTGGAATAGCTGATGATGTAAGTTCTCTTGTCAGAGTATCTGGCTAGTGTCTTTCAAAAATTTTATAATTCTTCATATTTGATTTTGACATCTTACCGATATACTTTCCTGAATTTCCAGTATTTGTTTTGCAGAAGTGGGAGGGAGATTGTATATTTGCTTTTTCTTTCACTGTGTATTATCATTTGAGATGTATTACCAAAATTTGTGAAAACACACATATCTTTACTTTTGTGTTAGTGAATGCTCTGTGTGTTTGTTTTTAAATGTGGATTTATAGGGCTTTGTTTGTTTTGGGTATCTTCTACCCACACGTTTTCTTTATTTACTCAGTCTGTCAGTTCACTCTTCTTTGAAGCTAATTTTTAGGACAATTTAGAAATGCTTGTTCTAACAAGGTCTTCTTGCTGTATTTCAGCCCCTTTATTCTATTGTTTAAAACCTATCTTCAGGTGTGTATCCAGGGGTAAAAGATAGGAAGGTCATATCTTAAAATATGACTGTGCAAAATGATACTCATGTTGAATCCAATCACAGTGGTAACACCCTTTTTCCTGCTGTTTTCTGCTTTTTATTTAACACCGTCCAATCTGTGTTACACTCAAAGATATTAATACACCAGAAGTAGATTTTTGGTGCTCTTATGACAATATTGCAAGTGGTGTAAAGTTCTGTTGTAATTAAAAATATTTCTCATACAATATAATTTCTCATATTTATACTACTTTGTTGTGGAAAACTGGACAGTTTTTGCTTACTACAGTTTGGTATTTCTTTCCTGTATATCCTACCAGGCTCATATAGGAAATATATTGAAATCTAAATTTATTGGCTACAAGGATTTTGATACATTAATGTATACCTGCGCTGCCGAGTTTGACTTTATGGAAAAGGAGGTAATTTGGTCAAAATACATGATTGTGGGAGAGGGAACTTCTTGCTTGATCTTCTTTTGTAACTTAAAACATTTGAGAACCACACTTCCTACTACCATCATAAGTTCAAGTGCATAGTTGTGAAAAGAGAAATTAATGAACTAAAGCTAAATTTAACTGGGTTTATTGCATTTAAATGAACTCAAACCAAAGCAGTGTTTTGATTTTGGATCCAAGAAATGTGCTTGCTTGAATGAAAGAAGTGCTTCCTCAGGAAAAAAATGAAATGTTACCATTCTGCAAACAAGATTTTATGGGGTTCTCGGTACCTGGTTTTGAGTATATGAAAAATGTACTGAGAGCTGCAAAGACCTTATGTGGTAGGTTTAGACTACAGAACAGCATTGAAGCTTTGTAATGTGGTATTACAAAGAGACTCTAAAAGAGACTTCTTTTAGTTTATCAGCATCTAGATATGCATTTAGAATGTTTATAGATTAGTCAGCCCATAGTACTCAAATTCAGAGGAGATACAATCTATTTATGATCTTCGGGTAGCTTGCCGAAGAACTGGAAATAATTTACTGGTGACTCTAGTATTATGTCTCTAGTATGATTGCTGGGTGGAGTTTACATTTACATTTTACTCCAGGAAGAGCACCTTGTATTATTTTCTTTAAAATGGTGATTGAAATAATTATAGATGAAGGAAAGAAATTAATGAAGTTGATTTCCATTGTAGACTCCAGTAAGATACACAAAGACTCTGCTATTACCAGTTGTTCTGGTGGTTTTTGGGGTCATCATCAAAAGGGTAAGTGGTTGATTTAATGAGTCACCTTTACCTTGAATTTACATTTCAGTTTTTTTTAAGGGATTGCTATTTATTTATTTGAGATGGGAAGAAGCTGGTGTGGTAAATTAACCTTGGCTGGCTGCCAGGTGCCTGCCGACCAAGCCATGCTGCCATTCCCTACCCCTCAGTATTTTGGGGAGAGAAGAGTAGGAACATCTCATGGGTCAAAATAAGTATAGGAGACTCACACTCTGATTCATTGTCATGAGCAAAAACAGACTTGAGTTGAGGAAGATCAATTTAATTTTTTGTCAATTAAAAATAGAGTAGGACTGCAAGAAGCAAAACCAAAACTAAAACCATCCTCCCCTCATCCCCAGGCTCAATGGGTCATTTCCATAGGTTGCAGTTCTTTTAAGAACTGGGCCAGCATAGGTCCTTTCCATGGGGTGCAATTCTTCAGAAACAGACTGCTCCAGCATGGGTGACCTACCAGTTGTAGCTCCTGCCAGGAAACCTGCTTCTTTGTGGGCGCTTGTCCACAAGCTGCAGTTCCTGCCAGGTGCTTGCTCCCCTGTGGGGTCACTGTGGGTTGCAGCATCCTTCAAGGCATATCCACCGGCTCTGGCATGGGGTCCTCCACAGGCTGCAGGTGAATATCTATCTCCTCCACTGTAATCCTTCATGGGGCTACAGAGGAAAAAAAAACTTACATCACCATGGTATGCTCCAAAAGCTACAATCTCATAGTTCTCATGGAGTACCTCTTCCTTCTCCTTCACTGGTATTGGTGACTTCAGGGTTGTTTCAGTCCCATTTTCCTCACTGCTCTCTCTTAAACCTGCTGCACAGTTACCTTTTTGTTAATATATTATCGGTAGAGGCCCCACCAGTGTTGACTGATGAGTTCAGCTTTGTCCAGTGGTAGATCTGGTTTGAAGCTGTCTGGAACTGGCTCTCTCTGATGTGATGGCAGCCTCTGGTTTCTTCCCACAGAAGCCACATCTGCAATGCCTCTGCTACCAAAACCTTGGCATGTAAACCCAATACAAAATTGTTTTATTTAAAGTTCTGTGTTCTCTTTACAAAGATTTCTGCAAAGGTCCAGTCCTGAGTCGGTGATAAAACTTGCTTTGATGTTAAGCACCAAAAAAATTTGTTATTTAGTGATGAATACTATAACTCGAGTTTATAACTGTTTTTTAAAATTTGATTATGTATAATTTGCGTAAAAACAACTTACAGTTTGCACAGGAACAGATGGGATAACTGCTAACTCCCTGGCTAATTAAACAGCCTCTAAAAGAAGTTTTAGCTAAAACATTGCATGTCTTTTATCTTAGCATTATCTCAAAAAGAGATTACGCAAGTGTAGTTTAATTTAGCAAGTGTTGAAAATGCTTCAAAATGCTTTTGAAAGTTTATTCATACTTTTTGTTGTCTCTTGTTTTCTTCAGACAATTAAATATATTCTGTGGTCCTTATCTCACACAGGCCGATATGAAAAGTAAGTATTCTTTTTTAATGTAAAACTGAATTTTCTACTGGAAGTTCATTTCATTTGCTATATGCTACATAATTCAGAATTCTACAATATATTGGTCATTTTTGAAAGGTTACTTATGTGCAGTTCAGTATCTGAATGGATGTACTATAAATGGTCTTGTTACATTATAACTAAAACTAAGGTTAGATGCTAAAGCTGTTTTAGACATCTTATAACCCATTTATGCATAGATTTTATATTTAATGATTTACTTTTCGGCTCTGCTACTAAACCAGTGTTTATTTATGTACCCTTTTGCTTTTTTACTATAAATAGTGAATGCAAATTCTTTTTTTCTCCATTATTTTCTTCCAGGTTATAAAGATACCTGGGTTTCATCTCATGGAAGTAATTAAAAAATCAATACTAAAGATTTCCAAGTAGATACAGGGATTGAGGAAGATAGTTACTGATTTGCAATTTATTTCAAAACTTGCATGGAGGGGCAAAAAAATTTGGACACTTTATTCATGCTTACTGGATTAGTTGCATTGTCTAATGCTATTAGAGATGATTTAAAAAAAAAACCTACTTCTGTAGTACATAAATAATAGGGATTTTGGGTTGTTATATTTTTCAGAGAAGAACGTTTTAACCATGGTGAGGTAAGTTTCTTTTTCTGCACAACTTTATTCCTATGTTAATGCAAACACTCAATATTGAAATGCAGGTTGCAATGGGCTGATGCTGATACAGGAGGTTTATTTGAAGCTAAGTATTTGCATTGTTAATTCCCTCATCTTAAGTTGGGTCTGGTATGTCACCAGAATAACTTTGGAATGTTGAGCAAAGGAATATACTGGCTAATGGGGGTTACTGTGCAAGAGAGGAATGTTGGGCTTTTCCTGTAGCTGTACAAAAAGACATTGATATTAGGCTGGACCTTCCATTTTCCACATGGAGACCGAGAAGGAGATTGACTCTTTTACTGAGGTTTCACATGATGTATAATGTTCCAATTCTGGTTTGAGATATGCCATAATGAATATAGTAGTACACATGGTTCTTTTTAGTAAAATTATGCAAAGCCATGTAGTGTGCTTTGCTCTGGAGCCCTCAGCACAGGAAGAACGTGGACCTGTTATAGCAGGTCCAGAGCAGGTCCAAAAATCAGAGGGATAGAACGCTTCTATGAAGACAAGGTGAGAGAGTTGGGGTTGTTCAGCCTGGAGAAGAGAAGGCTGCAGGGAGACCTAATGGGGACCTTTTATTGCGTAAAGGGGACCTGTAAGAAAGACAAGGACAACTTTTTAGCAGGGCCTGTTCAATAGGACTCAGGATAATGACTTTAAACTGGAATCAGGTAGATTTAGACTATCTATAAGGATGAAATCTTTTTACAATGAGAGTGGTGAAACACTAGCATCAAGTGGCCCAGAGAGTTGGTAGATGTCTGTCACGGTTTCACCTCAAGTTAGGGGAGGTTTAGATTGGATATTAGGAAAAATACCCAAAAGTATTGTCAAGCGCTGAGAGAGGCTGCCCTGGGAAGGAGTTAAGTCACCATCCCTGGAGGCATTTAAAGACTTGTAGATGTGGCAGTGAGGACATGGTGTGGCAGTGAGGACATGGTGTGGCAGTGAGGACATGGTGTGGCAGTGAGGACATGGTGTGGCAGTGAGGACATGGTGTGGCAGTGGACTTGGCAGTGTTAGATTAATGAGTGGATTTGATCTTACAGGTTTTTCGAACCTAAATGATTCTGATAATCAGGTAAAAGCACTGGTTTTAGAAATGCCTCTGAATTAGAACAACACTTTGGCAAATAACAGATTAATGTTAGGAGTAGTGAGTGACATCTCTGATGCTTTTTAGAATACTAAAGCAAGCTGCCTCTGTGTGACTATCAAGGATGATCTTACTTGCTTCTTTTATTTCATACTTGGGTATTTTGGGCACTAAAAAGCAAGGTCTCTTAACTTCTATAAAGAGGTTGTGCAAGAAATTTTACATATATAATTCCCTGTTCATGTCTAAGGATTTTTTAAATAGCTAGCTATTTCTCTAGCTCCTTTTCCTTTTATTGTTAATGTTTATCCTTCTTCTTGTTCCATTCCTTAGCATATTACATACACTTTAGATAAAAGATAACAGAAAGTCATTATCACCATCTGAAATATGAATAGACTTTGACTTGGAGTCTTTCAGATAAGCTTATCATTTAAGCTGTACTGAAAATGAAGTTGTGTGTTTAAGGCAGTAATGAAAAGTATGAAAATATGCTTCTGTGTCTTGGTTTCTTTTTTTCTTTTCAGCTGGTATTCCATGCATTGCAGCTGTTGGCATACAGTGTCCTAGCAATTTTAATCATGAGACTAAAACTATTCTTAACACCACATCTGTGTGTTATGGCTTCCTTGGTGTGTTCAAAACAGGTAAGGTCTGTTTTATCCTGTAGCTGTCTCAGTACTTACAGTTTTACACAGATATTTGTCCTAAAGCAGATTTCTCTGTGTGTAATTACTGAATCTGAAGGTACCAGATAAAAATAAACCACATTATATTACCTGTCAAAAACTGGTTCCATTCTCCTCTTTTCCCAAATAAAGCAAAAGGCTTGCTTTATGCAACTTGTCCAACTGCATTATTATACAAGTTAGCGTGCTGTGTATTGAGCTTGAGCACAGAGAGACATATACTAGATTTTACTGTGTTTGTACACCTCTATGCCACTGCAGGTTTTTATTGACTATTAATTTTATCCAGTGTTTGACTTTGTTTGCACTGTGTTTTCACAGCTCTTCAGAACTTATTGTCTTCCGTATTTTTGTCTATTAATTCTTTCCAGAAATCTCGTTTGAAGTCATGCATGTTGAAACATTTCAGTCTTAAAAGTTATATGCCTAACTCAGATTTAATCTTTATACTTTGAAATCATCTATGACATTAAATGTTACTAGATTTCCTCCAGATATAAAAGGTCTTAGAATAGGCTTTCCATGTTTCATTATCTGTGTTTTTGAAAAGTGAATGTGATTAAATCTCTATTTAAATAGCTGGTTTAGAAGCTTTGAACATGCAGCAAAAGTAGGGTAAGTCATCCTTTGTCTGGGAAGCAGGCAGGAAGGTAAATTGAAAGCTATCTGAATAGCTGGGCCCAGAAATCATACAAAGTCTGGTTGAAGGCCAGTAACCTGAGGGGCCAATGCTGTGTTCAAGACCGTTCAATGACTTTGTTAATATCCTGGATAGTGGTGCAGAGTGTACCATCAGCAAGTTTGCTGATGGTACAGAACTGGGAGGAATGGCAGGGTCTTCCAAGTGGTGCCCAGTGACAGAACCATAGGAGATGGGCACAAGCTGAAACACAGGCTGTTCCCTCTGAACTTCTGGAAACTTTTTCACTGTGGGGGTGACCATACCGCTGGCACAGGTTGCCCAAGAGAAAGCTATCTCATGTTAAGCCAGCTGAACAAATGATTGTTTTCCAGAAAACTAAATTGCTTCCTGAATGATATTTAGAGAACAGCAGTTCTTTATAACACTGGACAGGTTACACAGAATCAGTCTGCTTAAGTGTTGTGCTCATCACTTTCTTGATGTCTTATGTATTTGGCCAAGGTGAAAGTGCTGAGTGTTTGCCAACATCAAATGAATCTGTACAATTAAAATATAAAATGCTACAAAATTGTCAAAACCTCTTTATTTAGCCACCTTATAATTAAGTATTGGTACTTAGGAAGACTTTACTTTTCTTCTACACACTTGCTTTTCAGGAAGGTTCACAGGTGTTCGGTTTTCCAGCTCTTAGATGTTCTTGAAATGCTGGCATCCTCTTAGGTGGTCTGGTTGTTCAAGCAATAGCAGTTGCACTGGTTAGATTTTTCTAAGTGAACTTTCTTAGGGTGTTTCTGAGTAATTTGAAATGAAGGTGCTATTCAAAAGTCAGAAAAACAAAATGAAAAAAAGTTCTTTTAACATGAATTAAAGTTTCTAGATAACAATTACAATTTAAATTAATTCTGTCCAAAGTTAATTTGTTCTTAGGTTTTTTTTAACTGGGTGTTTCTTGATGGGCTTTCCCGCCCTGTTGGTTGTGGTGGTAGAAATAGTAGTAGTAGTAGAGTTTTTAGTGAAGTTCAGGACTAAAAATATCTATATATTTTGTGTCACAGTAAAATCTGTACTGCATTTTTTAGCCACATGGTGATATTTTTTTTTTTTAAAGCACCTAAGTAATAGTATTTCACTAATTCTTCCTGGATTGTTCTGAGTTTTTAGTACTGCAGCTGAAGTTATCAGGCCAGTTA
This sequence comes from Dasyornis broadbenti, assembly GCA_013397935.1. Classification (NCBI taxonomy): domain Eukaryota; kingdom Metazoa; phylum Chordata; class Aves; order Passeriformes; family Dasyornithidae; genus Dasyornis; species Dasyornis broadbenti. The sequence continues at coordinate 178,252 of VZRN01001761.1, forward strand.
ATGAATTTTGGTGCTTTTCGTAATTGTGTGTTGGATCTTGGAGTATGCCACATGTCATTAGTGTGTAAATATTGGAAGGACAGGTTCAGAGTATTCTGTCAATATTTTTTTTCTGCTGCTTCCAACTGCCTTTTTGCCCTTTGGTTGTTCTGCTGTTTCCTGTTGTAGAGTGAGAGTAAGCTTCTCAGGAAGCTGCAATTGCAGATCATAACCTGTTCTGGGAGCTGCCCCTGTCGGATTGGGTGACTCTGGTCCAGTAACTTTTCCTTCCTTCATTGCAGCATCATGGAGGCATAGTTGGCTTGAAAGAAATAGGTCACGAGTGCTAGGCAAGGGCTTTAGATTACTGCCATTCAGACATTTATTTTGTGCGGAATGGGATGAATGACCAGCAGCCTCATAAAATACAGCCTGGGAATAACCTGGCCCTGGCTGGGCTCTTAGGAGAAGTGTTCAAGTGTACCCAACTTCAGGTGAACGGTGTAAGTGAAAATAAAATTGATTTCCTTGTCTTATTATTAGTGAAGGTTCTTAAAAGAGGCATGTTTGGCATGTTCCCTAGGTTGGTGCTGACTGATATCCAGCGAAGACAAGCTGGATTTTTTTTTTCTGGTCTGACTGATGTATGCTTTCTTTAGCAGGGAGAGGCTGGTTGTCTTCCAGGTAATAGAGGTCTGGCTTCAGCATGATAGAGAAGCACTGGCCCATAAGACTGTTGATCTTGAGCAGATCACTTCTAAGACTTAAGCAAGCAATAAGAAAACTTTTTTTTTGGTTCTTGTTTTGCTTGGTTGGTTTGTTTCTGTAAAGCCAGGAAAATATCAGGTGTTTTCAAATGAGCTTTTTCTATCCTGGCAGCTGAGCAGAAGTAGTTTTTTGAGGTTGAAAAATCTGTATATGCAATACTGATCCAAAATTTCTTGCATGGAGGAATATGAGAAGGGAAAGATGAGACTTGTAACCAAATGATTGATTACACTCTATACATTTATCATTGGACAAAGTTGTAGATGTTTGAATGAAGTGTAAGTTAGTAAGTGATAATTTGGTTTTACAGATGCAAGAAAAATTTAAGGAAATTTAACATTGGCAGTTATCTTAGTGTAATTGAGGTTAACACTATCCTTTCATCTAGCAGACCATGAAAGTTTATCTGCAGTGGTATGACAGTATGTTAGTATATCTAATTTATTTTGAGGCTAAAAATTATTATTTGCACATGGAAAAGAAATTTTATATATTGTTTTCTTTCAGCCAATTGCGTGACTCCCTGTACTTTCCATTTTTCTATTACCATCAGCTTGTGGCAGCTGATGGGCAATAAATATGATAATGTTCTTTTTCTAATAAAGAATATTTTCATTGTCTGGAATGCTTTCTGATGAAAAAAGTGACTTAATGTTGATTTTCATTGGAAAGTAATTCACTTTATAACACATTTTCAATAAAGGATTTTTAATGAAATAAAAATATAAAGTAGCTGCATCTTTGCGAAAGAAGTAACTCCCTTCTTTTGTAAAACTTCATTTAAAGTATTAGAAACGTGATTAAAACCTATACTTCTCTAAAGTTGAACAAAGGGGAGTAATTAAATTAGGGATCTATTAAGTTTTGTCATTTCATTTACTGTTTGTGCTTCAAGTTAGGCCCAACTCTGCTGTTTTTTCTGTTCAGACTTTTGACCATTTACATCCACACAGTTGCTCTTTCTGTTAGGGTTAATTATATTATCCTGAGTGGAAATTTTGAAAACAAAATAAAGTAGCTGGAGAAAGACTTAAATATTCATTTGGAAAAAAAAAAAAAAAAAACAACTAAAAACCTTGAATTGGTAAAAAAAACCATATAAGGAACAGCATCCCATGAAAGAAATGCGTCTTTTGCATTGCATATATATTCAGCCATTCTAGGCTCCTTATGTAAACAAAATAGTGCTAAATTCAGAGACTTTGAACATCAATGAGGTTTTATAAAAGCGTGACAGGAATGTAATTTTCTTTGATTTGAAAAGCCATGGAATCGTCAAAGCTCCTAAAATGCCCATGAAGTGACATTTCTGCAACTGCTGGTGAAAACGAGGTTTGCTCATGTAGAGCAGCTTTCAAATGAATTCATTTCACTTCATCCTTCCAGATCCACACAGTGGTCAGCCTATTTGGTATAACTTTCCCTGGATAGTATTGCTGTTCTTCCTAGAGTATTTAGTGAGTCTTTAAGGATAAGAGTAGAGTACACTGCATCTTTGGAGACATGGCTGGAGAATTTTAATAATCTAAGGTAGTTTGCGGTTAGTTTATAAGAAAGATAAGACACACTACCTAATGAGTATAGTCAGCCTAGTGGGAGCTTCTACTGAGAGACTTTATTTTATTGTTGCATGCTTTAATTAAAAAAAAACAGATAATGGTACTATGAATGAAATGTATTTATTTAGTGCAGATTTGATATTTTTGAAGTGCAAAGCCTTCTAAATAAAAATAGCTTGGGAAAATAATATACTTTCTTGTTAAAGGTTTAGTTCAAATATACATGATAAAAAGTGTTCCTTCTCAAACTAAGCTTCAACACAGTAAATTTAGTACTACTTTTTTAAACTACCCATTTCATGTATTTATGAATATTTGCTTAGAGCCTCCAGCAAATTGTCTTTAGGAAACAATACAAGCCCCAGTTCAAGAAAGGAAAGAGTAGGATATAAAGCAGCATTTAACTTATTATCCCCAAAGTCTGTTTTTCTGATATGTTTCAGAAGTTTGCAGTAAAATCACTAATTTGCATACTAGAGATCAAAACTCTAGATGTAAACAGGAGATAAAGTACTGTAAAAGTCCAGTTAGCTTTATTGAATCATCTTTACTTGCATATTTTGACATTTGAGCTACAACTTTAAAACTTGACATTAATGTGATTTTTTTTTTTTTTTTAATTGCAAATGTAATGTCCAGTATTTGGTAAACACGAATAATTCTTAGAAATTATATTGTGAAATATAATATATATTGTATATTATATTACGCTATTTTATAATACTATGAAGCTTAGTGGAGAAGCAATAGTACAGATGTTTTATAATGTAATATATATTAGGTTCCTTATAGGAAAAATAAAAATTAATTGTTCTGCATACAACATTACAGAATTGTTGTCTAGGAATTAATTGATTTTTGCATTTCAGTTGTTTGGATGGCTCTTCTATAAAATCCAGCCCAAAACATTGGTCTTTGCTATTTTAGCATTGATGACAATAGAGGGATCTGCAAACCTTCGAACTCAGTGGAATATCATGGGAGAATTTAGCAATTTGCCACAGGAAGAACTTTTAGAGTGGATAAAAGTCAATACCAGACAAGGTAAACTATTTAATAATGGAGGACGTTCCCCATTAACTAAGAGATCAAACCATGGAACCTGTCATGAATGACTGCAGAGGTGTTGATACTATCCATAGCTTTGCCTTCGGACTGTCCTAAAGCTAAGGCATGTCTACTTGTCCACATAAAAGCCATCTCCAATGAAAAAAAACCACCAAAAGTTTGCTTTGTTAGACTCCAGGCTACTGATCTGGAGGTTCTAAACACTGGTGTACTATTTTCAACAAAAGCATCTTTGCCAAGTCCAGTTAAAGTAGGTTTTTACTTAACTGACACTGGTCCTGCGTGTGGGTCTGTGATCGGCGTTTTGTTAGAAGAGAATTAAAAACGTGTGTGTGCGCTGTGGTTGCACCCCTCCTTTTCCTAAAATGTGTCAGAAAACTGGTTGGAAACAAAGTAGTTGCCTTTTTAGTAGGAAAATATGTTAAAGCCATAGTGGAGTGAGATTTTGTTGCCCATTCAACATTGGTGAAAGAAGTGACAGATGAAAGTGTGTTGTTATAATGAATATGTTATTCTACCCATTCAAGAGAATATGTATTACATTTCCATTCTTAGATGCTCAGTTATCTAATGGCTTACATTGAGTTCAAGGTTAAAAAAAAACCCCAAAAAATTGATTTTGTGCATTTCCTGTTGGTACCACTTACAACCTTTAAAAAAAGTACATCCTACCCTCTTCATTATTTATTTACAAGATTACTGTTCAGATATTTGAATTACTTTTCTACCCTGTTTGACTCTTCATTTCAAAAATGCCTTTGATTGTGTATTTCAGATGCAGTTTTTGCAGGAGCAATGCCTACAATGGCAAGTGTTAAATTGTCTACACTTCGTCCTATTGTAAATCATCCTCACTATGAAGATGCTGGATTAAGGTAAATATTGCAGTTGAGGTTTTATTTGTATCTGCAGTTGATTCTCATAATGTTTGTAATATACAATAGAAATGGCATCATGTTATATTGTAAAATTTGTTAAAACCTCATAGAACTGGAATTTTTTATTTTAGTCAGATTGAAAACTCATGCATTACTTCTTCAGGATTTGTGTTCATCGGAAAGGATATACTCAAGAGACAGATACGGCTTCAAACTCACATACAAAAATTCAGAATTAAATTATAGAACTGGATTCAATAGGTGCTATTATATACTTTCTTCATTCTAGTTACGCCTGATGTTGTAGAGACATTTGATTTTTTTTCCAAGATAGCCAATTTAGTTATTTCTATTAGCTTGCTGAGATTGGCTGTCATTTTTTTTTGTGGTAACTTGTTAATTGTAGCTGAAATTTTATAATGGAATCACTAATATTTGCACTCTTGTTATTTTCAAAATCAGGATATTTACCTAAATTGAAATTGATTTATCTGAAAAGATCATGAATTTCTTTTACTAAATTTAATATTGTAACATCTTTTTTTGTTAATTTGGTGAAACTGCTTTAAAAATCTCCCAACACAAGAAAACAGCAAGGTAGAGAGGAATAAAAGTGGAAGGCCAAGGATTTGTTTCACATGCCTTACATCTTTTGTTCTCTGTCTGGCATTAAGTGGCTGTAACTGTTGGTCAGCCCTGAAGTTGGATGACCACTGTAGGACCCTTTCAGCTGCAATAGTCTATCCTGGTTACAAAAACATGGTACAGGGCATGTTTGGGGTAAATCAGGTACTGGCAATATCCATATTAAGTAGCAAAAAAATAAATGGGAATTAAAAGCGTCATGCTTTGGACATTCAAAGGAGGATACTACTGGATATGAAATGGAATGACCTGGGTTGGAAGGGACCTTAAAGGTCAGCTAGTTCCAAAACAGGATTGTGGTGTGCAAGTGCTGATTTTGCTTGATCACCGTAGGTGGACACCAGGTCTTGCACTCTGCATTTCACAATGTCCAAGCAAGGGTAGTATGACCATAGTCACACGTGTTGAGGGTCATCTTTCGTGGAGAGACTCAGCAGAGGATTGATGCCCTCTGATCACCCCCAGTCCAAGCAAGGTCCTTTCTAGCCTTGAGTATTACATGGTGAATGCATTGCTTTGACATCTTAACACTTTCAGTTCAGAGTAACCATGAATCTGGTTACAAAGTTGTCTCTAGCTACAGAAAAGTCAAAGGGCAGTATACGTTGTTCTTGGAATCATTGTGAAGACATGATCACACTTAAACTTATTAATGTAAATTTTGCTTTAGCATAGTCACCTTGTGAAATTAAAGCTTACATTTTCATGCTATACTGCAGCTAACTCTTAGATTTTTCTTCTTGAAGGGCCAGAACGAAAGTAGTGTATTCCATGTACAGTCGAAAACCTGCAAACCAAGTAAAAAGAGATCTGATAAAACTAGGAGTGAATTACTACATTCTTGAAGAGTCATTGTGTGTAAGCAGAAAAAAGTGAGTAATCTCCCTCTTTCTCACAAAAATGATACACCTCTCAAATATGTAGTCTAAGATTCATATCAAATGGTAGTTTTGAAATGTTGATTTATGCTTTACTTATTAAAAGCGTCAAAAATACATTTTTGTCCAGCATCTCTAGACAGTAATTGGTATCATTGACTTTACCCTCATCAGCAATCCTGTGTTCTTGGTGTGCACCTGGAAAGCTGTGTTGTATGTATTTGTAAGCTTCAGTGTAAAACACTGAAGATTTACAAAGGAAATAAGTCATTATTCTGTGATGGCAAGAACAGATGTGTGTTTATAATGAAAGATTAGTATGAATAAAAGGTACAGAGTAAAAGGTAGTTGGAGCACCAAAATATTGTGACCAATAATAATCACTAAAAATTTTTTCACATTTAAGCTGTTCTTCAGAAAGAACTATGCTTTGTCTTTCGCCTCCTCCCCCCTTGATTTCTCTTTCTGCCTTCCAGAGTACAATTAGTTTAGATTTTTGATTTTATTTTCTTTTAATTTAGAATAAAATTAAATGTATCTGTTCAATTTCATTGCTAATATCTTTGATAAAATTAGAACATTCTCAGTATTTTGAAAGACAGCTGTATGGGAAATTGATGTTGGCTATGATCTTTTATAAAAAACAAGGAGTTATTACTTTTTAAAGGTGTTTTATTTCCCGAATTTTCTTTAGAAATGTTAGGAATGTGTATACCACCCTCCATTTTTTAAGATTTAAGGGTCCCTGGTAATCTATAACATATTGTATAATTTGAGTTGTTTTATGTGCTTCCTCCTCCAAATTAATTACATAACCACAAAAGCCAGATGCATTTTACACATTCTCAACAGTATTTTAAAATTACTGCTACATTTATTGATTTTGTAATCTGATAATTTTTCTAGTATAAAGACAAACATAAAAATTACAGATGGCACAATCAAGTATTCATGGGGCACTATGAAGCAAGCTTCATGGGTTTTTTATGGCATTTCTTAATTTCTTTTTGTGTTCCTATTTTTTAGGGCTGGCTGCAGTATGCCTGAAATTTGGGATGTCGAAGATCCTGCTAATAGAGGAAAAATTCCTTTATGTACCCTTATGAGCAAGGATTCCAGGCCATATTTCATCACAGTATTTGAAAACAGCAATTACAGAATCTTGAAGATTCCAAAGGAATAACATTTCAATGCAATGAAGCATCAGTCTTTCAAATCTTTACACTAGTAACTGTAAGAATTCTAAATCAGAAATACCTTTTTTACTAGACTTAAAATGGAAAAATGTGTATTTTATTTTTTACCATTTTAAGTGAATTCTGATTATAGAAATATCTTAAACCTAACAGTTTGGATTTCTATTTCAGGGTCAGTCCCTTGAGATTTGCTATGCAAATGATTATATGTTTGCACATTTTATTTAACACTGATCCAAAAAGAGCTAAAAGTAGCTGTGGAAAAGTTTGTAGGCGGACTTGAAACATCATTTTTTGGTGCATGTTATTGGAATCCTATTGATATTAAAAAAGAAGACTAATAAGGGTAATATTTGCAGTAAGCAATAGTTTAGCTTCTCAGTGTCCAAGGGTTTCTAGCATTCTTATGCATTCAGAATAAGCTGGCATAATATACATGAAATTTTTAAGGGAAAATGCTTTATTCAGGAAAAATCTGTCATAGCCTTAGAAAGATACTAAAATAAATCCTTCACTGCCTTAACTAGACCTTCAGCGCCTAATTTGATAAGAAATTACTTTCAAAATTTAATGCCCATTTTCCTTTCCCCATATATTAGATCCTGCCTGGACTTCATCATCAGCATTAAAGAAAAATGAAATTTATCCCAGTTGTGATATGGGTGTAGTCAGTTGTGTGGGTATAATTGCTCCAGCATTATTAGATTGGTTCTGCTGTTTTTCTGTCATCTTGATGTCTCACCAGTATAATAATTAGATAGTAGACAACTCACTTTCCGAGATACCCAGTGCGAGGACACCCCTTTGGTCATTTAACTGACCTGGTAGAATTTTTGTATGTTTATTGCCTTCGGGAACTATCACAATAATTGTGATTCTACAGCATAAGTAAGACTTCTAAGGTCTGATGTTTCACCGTGTATCATTCATGTTTTGGATTTGTTTCAACTCAGTTTTTTTGTTCACATCAGTCTATTGATATGACTGGTCTTTTTGGCCCTAACAGCATCTGGTGATACTGGATGTTATGGACTCCATCCATCACGCCTGTAACAGTGTCAATTAAATGGGAACCTGTGATAAAGTACTAGTATAACAACTGATCAGTATTCTAAAACGTTTTATTTTTTTAAAATCTGTTTTATTGAGAGGGTGAGGGAGAATGGCTGAAAATGCATTAGCTTTTTAACTTTTACAGAATAGATTTTGGAAAAATTTCTATAAGGAAACTCACAAAAAAAAAGGGCTTTTGGGAAGTCACTTTTTAAAATGTTAATTGAATTCAAGGAAGCAGGAAAAAAATCTTTATATAAACATTGTGACTAGTGTTTCGGCACAAAAAGGTACTGTATTTTTATGAAGTTTATGCCAACTGTTGACATGTACTTATGTGGTTAAATAAAAAAGAGAAAGATGGAAATTGTTCTCGTGTTTCTGGTAGGTGTTACACTTCTCTTTTGTCTGTTAAACTGAAGTTGAATACAGTTACCACAGCAGATATGATTGAAGCTGAACATTCAACTAAAAAATGCACAGATGATTAAACCAAACTCACACACCTCTTTCAGTCTTCCTTTTTATTCAAAATACCAGTGCAGGAAAATGTGAAAAGACTGATGGAATGAAGAAACATTTGAAAGTTATGGTTCAAAGGTGTGCTGAGGAGGTGACTGTTACTCAGTACATGGCCAGACACCATAAATTCTGAGCTCCAGGGATATTATGCTGTCACTCTCTTTGAACTGCTCTGAAACCAAAATAATTATTGTCACTTGTTAGATATTAATGTGATAAAATTTAGTAATGAAAAAATATGATGTAAAAAATGCAGTATATGATTGTGAAGAAGAAATATGGGAATTCTTGAATAAGGTGTCTTAAGAGATTCTTGTCATCTCAGTAATTTGCTCTCAGTTTCAAAGGAAAGAATTTTTGTTTAAATAACACCACATTTAACACACAGAAGCACCGTGTTAACATGATGCTTAACACTGCAGTTTCAACCAGAAAACACAAGTTGGAGGCCTCTTAGCTCTCATTGAAGTTGCTTTTCCCTTTGCAAGATCCTAATGAATGAATGTATAATACAAGTATTTTCAGCTTTAAATACATGCAGGCCTTGAAGTAATTTAGGCACGAGACTAGAATACTTCCATACTTGAAGACAGTTTCCATTACATTTTAGTAATACTGGATCATTTTGCTGGTTTTGGCTGGGGTCTGTGTTTTAGCAGAGCCAAGGTGTTTTAGCATTGCCGCGCTCGCCTGGAATTTGAGGTTGCATGGGAGGGGTGGGGAGGAGACATACCGGGACAGGTGACTCAAACTGAGCAAAGGGACATTCCAGACCATATAACATCATGTTGAATATATAAAGTGGGGAGAAGAAGGTGGAAGGGGGGCATGTTTGGAGTGATGGTGTTTGTATTCCCAAGTCACTGCAGTGTATGATGGGGCCCTGCTCTCCTGGAAATGGCTGATTACCTGCCTGCCCATGGGAAGCACTAAATTAATTCCTTGATTTTTGCTTGTGTGCGCAGCTTTTGCATTCTCTTTTAAACTGTATCTCAAACCATGAGGTTTTTGGCTTTTGCTCTCCTGATTTTCTCCTTGATCCTGGTGGTGGAGTGAGCAAGTGCCCTTGTGGGACTGGGTTTCTGACAAATATAGATTTGTCAGATGGTATCTGAAATATTGCTTGTGTTGCGTTAAATTTCTTCAGTACAATGGGCATAATTACAATTTGGTGTCAAACTTGTGATAATTGTGTAAGCTTAGTATTTAGTATGGAGTCCAAATGAAGCACCTTGTGAAATGAAGGTGCTAAGTCCTATTCAGTACTGCCCTGCACCTCATTCTACTCATATACCATTAAAAAAACTGCTTTTTTGCCTTTTTTTGTAGTTCAGATGAAACAGTGAAATTGAGTCAGTCTCTTGGATTTTTATGATTAAGACATGGAGTTGCGCAACACAGGACTCGCTCCAAGTGAAGAAAACTCCTTTAGCAAAAGCAGATCTGTAAGGAAGAGTATAAACACAGTGTTGTCAGAAATCAGCATTGTTTTTCTGCATGACATGCAGAACATCGGAAGAGTAGAGCTGGTCAGCTATGCAGAATTTGCTTGGGTAGTGAAACCTCTCAGTGCTACAATAAATTCTCAACTGTAGCAGTACAGTATAAGCACTTTTATTTCAGTACAAAATCAAAGTCAAGTGTTGTGATAAACTGTTTGTAGTGGAGCTTTAAGCTGACCTTTTAGGTTGGAACAGAGTAATAGGATTTACAGGGTTGGGCAGAATCTCCTTCTCAGCAAACTGGCTTGCTTCTGATCTCATGCTGTAATTCTCCATTATTGATGTAATTCATATAATATCTGAAATCATCAGTTGTTTGAGTGGGTTCATCATGTAGTAGTTGAACAACTTTATTACTTCCTGGTACAGCATGTATAGAACACTTATTACCAATAGATCATGAGATATGGATAGAAATCACAGAGTGAATGAATAATATTGATTTCCAATCTGGCTGAGGATTCAGGCACTATCCCTGTGGCCAGTCGTCCACTGTGTCAAGGTTATTAATGTTTAAATTGTCTTGAGTGCAAGCAGCATTTGTTTTGCCTGTTTGGTAGGAAGGATGAGATCCAGTTTTTAGCCTGAAGAGTATGAAAACATTGACTGGATCACATTTAAAGGTGATACTGAGCCTGCAGCAGAAAAACCTCTCTCCTTTAAATGTTCACCTGAAAGGAAACAAATCACTCTGGTTCATTCTTCAGGCTTGACCGAGCTTATTCTCAAAGCCAGAGCACCAAATTCTTACTTCCATTGCTAATAATTCCTGTGTTGGAGCACCTGAACAGTATTATCGTCATGTTACTGAGCAACCAGTTGCTCAGCTTCTCTGACTACAAGTCCCTGGAGTGTCTCGGGATGCAGTTAGCAAACATTATTTGCGGGCAGTTAGTGTTTTGCTGTAGATATCTCTGCCTGAGCTCTGAAAAAAATCCTAGCCTCTTCTAAAGTATTGGCTTTTATGGTTTAATTATTTCTGAAAATCCTACTTTGTTTTTGTCCTAAATTAGCTTTATGATGGTTCAATTGCTGTCTTGCTTTTATTTGGAATGCTAGAATGTAATGCATCTATAGTTGGAGAAGTTTATCTTCCACTGCTTATTAAAAAAAAAAGCTAAAGTTATAACCAAGCTTAGCACATGCATTGAGTAGAAATTTTTGCATTCCTGGATTTTTTCAAAGGCCATTCAACTCAAAACACAAGTTGTATAAAAGCACTAGGTGTAGATGTTTTCCTTAACCTTAGTTTTCTTTGATCTAGATCCTTGCTGGATTTAGCTGCAGTTATCATGCTGCATGCTGCTGCATACAGAATCTTTGATTTGATATGCTTTGGCTATTTACATAATTTAATCATAGAATGGTTTGGGTTAGAAGGGTCCTTAGAGATCATCTAGTTCCAACCCCTTGTGATGAGCAGCGATACTTCGCACTAGTCAAGGTTGCTCAAAGCCCCATCCAGCCTGGCCTTGAAAAATAAAAGGAATAATTCTTTTGAGAAGGAATAAATGGTAACAAGATGATCAAAAGAAGTTGTATTCCATAACTTCTTTATTCAGAACTTTAATTTTAGAATTTACTATCTTCAATGCTTAAAACCAATTAAATGTTACTTAGCAAGTGATGCTTAACAGAATCTGTAATTAATTTTTAAACTAATGAGGTCTTGGCTATTTACTTGAAGAACTGCAGGTTTCTTTCATTCATTAGGTTTTGCCTGAAATAAAAAGATACTGTGAAAAAGCTGTTGAATTAGGAGCTTGTGACATGTATTGTCTTATTGCCTTTCTTTGAACCCTCGATGTGCAACTGAATTCAAATTTGATTTTATAAAGAAACCTATCAGTGATGGCTTGTTTTGTAAGGTTGTCCTTACACATAAAGAAGTAGTGAAGCATTAAAGTTCCAAATGAAATAAATTGAAAAGCATAAACATTTTCGATGTCAAGGGGCAGCCAGACTGCCAAAAGGAAACATGGTTTCAATAATAAAGTTAGACTTTATTTGGAATGTCGCTTTCTAGCTTTTTTTTTTTTTTTTTTACTTTTTTCCTGTGTTCTATTTCATTTTATTCTGTTTCACTTCAGTCCTGGGAAATGGGATGAAACTGAACAGAACAGACTTGAGAAAAATTGTGTAACTGAAACTAAGAAGATGTTTGTATCTTCCAAACATGACCTGATTTTAGTAAATCTTGTAAAAATGCTTGTCTTATGCCAATAATTGCATCATGTGGTCTTCTGTGTAGTTTTGAACCGGTGATTTAGTAGGAGCTGGATTTGTTCTTAGAGAGGACTGCATTGCTACTACCCTAAGCAGCAAATCCAGATGTGGGCTATACTGAAGAATTTCTTCAAGCTGCTGTGAATCTGCATGACGTCTGTGTTAGGTCATAGTGGCTGGTGGTTTGACCAAATTTCCCAAGCACTTTGACTGCATCTTAAAAGCACTTTGGACAAATGTTGTACACTGTGTCATGGTGAAGTCCTCTGAAACGAGTATAACCTGGTCTGTCTAATACTTGTAATAGAGTTGACGTGCACGGGAGGCACAGTAGACAAAAAGAGTGATTGTTGGGATTTTTAATCACTGGGAACATAATGAACAAACTTCGGCACAAAAGAGGTGAAAGAATGGCTTTTCCAAACTCATGAAGTATTTTGTGTGCCTCATTCTAGAGTGTGCAGTCCTGGCCCAACTTCCTGAAAAAAGGAATTGGTCAAGTCAGTCACTCAGAACTCACTGCTTAAACTGAAACTTTAACCCCAAGGTCAAGGGAAAGAAACTGATATCCTACAAGTAGCTCACTCCAGACTATGTGTATTATAGTAGTTATAAAGACTAGTAATAGCAGTAATAACAGTAAATCCTGAAAGTGTTTCAAGAAAGAAAGACACTTTTATTTTAAAAAGTTTGCCTGATCTCAATGGGCACTGCTTCAAGCTGCCCTTTTGCTTTGGATGTAGAACTAGAGTTTTTTTTTTTTTTTGCTGCCACATGAAGACTCGCACAGTCCTTCCACTCTGAGTGTCCTTTTTTGGCTCTCTTTCCAAGACTGATGTTAAAGCATGTTGAGACAAATCACTGAAGACGCAACAGGAGGATGTTGCTCTGCTGTGCTAAGCAGTTTGGTTGGAAAGCCTTCGTGAAGAGCAGTGCTTAATGAACATGTGACTTATACAATGCCCACTCCTGCTCTCAGAGTTTTCAAAACAGAAGAGGACATGTCTGGTGTGTTTAAAATCACAAAATTGGAGTGGTCTGTGGTTGATGTCACTTCATAGCACAGTTGTTTGCCAGCTTAACTGCTTGGTTTATCTTTGTACAGGTGTGCTTTCTGAATTGTTTGAATCATGTAGACACTCTTAGACAGCACATGGTTGCTGTCACCTTTGCTGTCAGTGAGGTGAGGCTCAGGACCTCTGTCCTCTATTGCCTCACACTGTGCTTCCCCCTTCCTCCCCCACCTTTTTTCATCCGCTTATTACCATGGTGTTTCATTCAATCCCTTTGTATTAAAAGTCATATCCCACTCTGTGACTAAAGGAATTTAAATGCTGTCCAGCCAGAGCAGGCAACTATGATGGAAAGTTAACTGTTCTGTACTCTCATAAATAAATAACAACAGTGACAAATCTTTTGATGTTGCTACCACTCTTTAAATGCCTACATTTCCTTCTGGAACTTTCTTCTGCAAATTTGTGAAGAAAATACAGGGAAATATACATGAAAATTTTACTGAAGGTTTCAGAAATCAGCGCAATTTCCTCTGATAAAGTGGCCAAATATCAGAAGATATTCTGTGACAATGTTACAGATGATACTGATCTGGTTTGGTAGGTCAGATTACACTTGGTCAGAACCAAGGATGAAGGAAGCACACAATTTGGAAATACAACTAAGGGTGAACAGTACAGACACACTTGATCAGTTTCCGTTTTGCTAGCCCTTCATACTTTCTTATGTAAGGTGACTGCATGACTGCGGGTTGCCATCTGAGCTGATAGCAGAGAGTATGTGAGCAGAGAGACAATTTCAAGGTAAAAAGCAAAGGATCCAAAACCTCATACTGGCTCAGCTTATTGAGTTCTCTGTGTCTATTGTTTCTGCACAGTCAGTGGCAGAGGTCCATTGCAGGGAATCTTTCTGGACGTTACTTGTACCTTGGAAGCAGACCCTATAAATGAGTTTCACTGACTGCTTTGTGACTGCGTGATGCACAGCTGTGAGAACAAGATGGGCAGCAGCAGTGACCAGTGAGGTCCGTGCGGGAGACGCACTCAGAGCTGGGAAAGTCACGTCCTGTGCCGTGGGCTGTCACCACAGAGCGTGCTGACCTGCACAGCTGGCCTGCCAGAGTTCAGTCATGTTTCATCTGTAGCAGGTATCACTGCCAGGTGAGATGCCATTCAAGTTCTACTCCAGCAACTTTAGGGAGCTTGCCATTGGAGTCTACATTTCCAGCATCCAGGAAACCATTTACTTAAGTTTTGCTTCATGAGTGATTGGATTCAGTCTCATCGCTGGATGAAACTTCACTATCCATTTACTAGCATGTGTGTTTGATTTTGGAAGGATTTAGAGGAGGATAAGCTAATTTTTCCCTGAGGTAGAGCTTTTCTACTTCCTCAGGATTACTGAAGTCTAAACCCACAATTTGTACAAGCTGCAGTACCACATTCCAGAACTATTCTGTGACCAAGAAAGATTGAAAGGCTGAGGGGAGACACAGCAATCACAATCAATTAGCGAAAAACATCAATAAATTATTCTTTTTCATTGATTGTATAAAAAATTGAATTAAAAATAAAGTGAAGGATGAACATCTGAAGAAATGGAAAGCCGATTTAACTTTGAGAGAATGGCTAATGCAAAATACAGGTATGAGAATGTTGAATACAATCTTCTTCTAAAGCCTTTCTAAGATGAGTGATATTAAAATGGTGAAAGGATTTAGTCTGGTGAAAGCTATGTTTCCCCATATGTGACAGCATAAACCAGAGTGCCACTGATGAATTCATTGTCCCCCAGCCAGCTTGCATGCCAGCATGAAATTTCATGCAGTCAGTGCCATAAAACAGATCAGGACTTGATGATACTCATCTGGGAAAATAATATTATTTTTTTACATCAGCTGAGTTTGTAGTCTCATTCATCACACAGCTATAGGAACCTTTGAATAACCAAGGAGAAAAGGCATCATGGAGGAATACACTGACAACCAACCAGCTGTTTTCAGTGGCTGGGTCAGACTAGACTGATTGAAGCCTGGGATGCTGGACCTTCAGAAGGGCCCCTCTCTGTCAGGCCCTACCAAAAAACTTCTGGGCTCCTACCTAAATTCGATGAAATTTGATGGGGAGATAGAGCTCTAATAGATAATTTCTTGCAGGTTTTGGTGAAACTGGCACACAGGAGGAAGGCAAGAGAGATCAACATTACCTCCCACACTGCAAAAGCAGCAGAGCCCAGCTGCCTGAGTACCTCTGCCCCAAGCACAACACTGTTGTCTCTCGCCTGTGCAGGTGTAGTGAGGACATAGGGAAAGGAGGTTATTGTGGGAAAGGAGGGAAAGCTGAGGAGAGCAGGCTTTGTTGCTCATAGGGCTAGCAGTTTTTTCCTTTTGGAAAGTGCTTATATTTCAGAGCTTTTTTCCCACAGCTCTGTGAATAAGAGGCAGAGAGAGAGCTTTCTTTGGAAGGATCAAGATGCCTACAAGGTATTTATAAGGCATATTGGTTGCATTAGCCTGATTTTGAGATTTTATTTCCATCCTTATACTCCAGACAGAAAAACCACTCTCCTGCCTTATACCTGCAGGTTTTGTTCAAGGAATGTATGCACCTCCCTGCTGCTTTCATGGCACCCCCATAGCTCACGGGCTCGGAGGTGGTGGCTCCAGCTGCTGCCCGTGTGTAGCACTCCCAGCCCTTCCTGAGTCAGCACAGGTGGGACAAGCACCTGCTACAGGGAGGACCAAGAAAAGGATACTGTCAGAATGTTATTTAAAGAGCCGTGGATACTCTAGCAAATCACCTTCTGGCCTACAGGGACTATAACCCTCTTTCTAAGGGCACTACAAAGAGGCAGAGGGGGCTGCAGGTGAGTCCAGCCCAAGGTCCCAAAATCAGGTTCTACTCCTGGGGCCACAGGGCTTGCTGTCATAAGCATCAGCACAGGCTTGCAAGGCACGCTGTGGAGCTGAGGCATTTCTGTGGGTCTTGTGAGGTGCACAGGTTCAAGGGGACTGGGTGGGGGACAGCAAGGATGTGAAGCGTGCGTTTGTGTCTGTATTTGACCTGCAGAATCCCATGGCTCTGGAGGAGACAGCAATGTGTGCTTCTCTAACACAGTGAGTTATTTCATAAGGTGTGGCTGAGTCATATCTCATCCCCTTTGTTACCTGCTGATAAGTTTAACTAAGTCAACCAAACTAAAAGGTGAACAAGGCTTTTCCAGTTCAGTCCCCTTCACCAATGCAAGTGGAATCTGCTGTAAAGGACAGAACACTTGCAGCTGTCCATGAAGCCACTAGGAAATTTGACTTCAAAGTATTAGTTTAGACCAGGTAATGCAAGATTCCAGTTCTGGGGGGTGGAAGGATGGGCTTCCTCAGAAGGGTATGGGGGAGATAATTTCATTGATGTGTTTAATGCAAACTTGTGGTGTGATAATGGCTATGAAATAGAAATCTAAGGCAGTACATCTGAAAAGTGTAGAGTAAAGAAAGTGTGTGGCCAAGCACTGAGCATTTGGGATAAGGTAAACTAATGAAATAGAATTAATCAGGGTAGCCTATTTCATGTGCTATATAAATCAAATATACTTTGTGGTAGAAGTTCTGCTCTATAACGTGCTATGTCCACATGTAGAAAGAATGAATAAATTAACTGTCACACGACCTTAATATTTGCTTGTGCTGGTTTTGGAGAGGTTAACTTGGACACATTTGTGGGTTTTCCAGTGCCTAAGTATGTGCACGTGTGCTGAGGGCATCCAAACAGTGGATCACTGTTAGGCACAATGCTGGATCAGAGTTTTCACCCATGGTACCCTCACAGTGCTTTGTCCTCAGAGTACATTTTACCAGACAATTGCTTTAGAAAGCTCTGACAGTTCGAAAGGCTGCCTGCTTTCTGAGTACAAAGCCAATGTCAGCAGCTCCACAAACTGCAGTTGCTGCCAGAAAGCACAGTCTGCTTGGCTCTCCACCTCCACCACCCTCTCCTTTGGTTAGCTGAGGCATTCCTGCAGCTTCATGGGGAACAGGGTATAGGAACAGGTCAAGGTAATATTTAGCATTGCTGTCTTTAAAGCTAATTTAAAGTGCTTGTGCAAATTATGTGTAGACATGTGCAGCCAACAGCTGAGTGAGGAAGGTGAAGGATACAAGCACGCTGGAAAACCTTTAGCAAGCTCTCTGTGAAACTTGCTCTATGCTACAAAGTCACACTCTAACGCCTGAAATTGTGAAAAGTGGGGGCTGGTTTTGAAAATCAAAGCTGAGCATCTGTGAAGATAAGCAGTGTGAGGTTGTGAACATGTCCTAGGTAAAGAACTGACCACAGCTGAGTATCTCGCCAGCAGTTCTTGAGACCTCTCCTGTTGCAAGGATTGAAATTCCATATTAATCCTGTAGATTGGTTTTTTCCATAATTTATAAAATGTTAGAGGTTTCATGACAATTATTCAAGCTTATATTCAGATTTTTTTGTTTAAGAGGGGACAGAGAGGTGCATGACAAATAAGGTACATAGCAGGTACATACCTGAGCAGTCACTAGCTTGAGTGTGGAGGGCATGAGCTTTAATTTTAGGGTGGAGCTGTATCTGCGTCTGAGATACCCTGTTTAAGGTAAAGGTTTTGTTATTTTTATTCAGCATCCCCCCTACTCTTCCTCAGATATAAAGAGAAGAAAACAATTGTGTAATATGTGAAGGAAAGCCTCAGACTGCAGAAATGGCTAAAAAGGGGGAGAAAAACATTATACCATCTTGTGTTGTCAACAGCTAACACTGACATAGGTATGAAAATCCAGAACAAAATGTAAAGTGATTGAACTGTACCAGACATCAGAGGAGCAAATTTCTGGTCTTCAGCTCAAATAGCCAGAGATTTGGAGAGAGGTCAGGAGATAATTGCTTGGAAATATGGGAATAAGACTTTTGGTTCCGGTATATGGTTTTGTTGAACAAAGCAAGCAGGTTATGTAGTGCTGTAGGTAGGTGCCACCTGTATCACCCCCAAGGACATGGACTGGATCCACACGGTCTGCCCTGGCACTGGTCAGCTGTGGGTCAAAAGTGTTTTAGAATCATAGAATCATTTTCAGGCTGAAAAAGAATCTTAGTATCATTGAGTTCAACACCTAATCTAGCACTGCCAAGCCCACCTCTAAAACATGTCCTTAAGCATCACATCTATGCCTCTTTTAAATATCTCTGGCGATGGTGACTCAACCACTTCCTTGGGCAGCCTGTTCCAGTGCTTGACAACTCTTATGCTGGAGAAATTTTTCCTAGTATCCAAGCTAAACCTCCCTAGCACAGAGCTGTAAGATTTTAGCAGTTGTTGTCCCAGACACTGAAGTGCTGAAAAAATAATGACTGATGTGTTGAACATGACTCAGTACCCAGTAGCAGCCCATATGGAGTGGGACAGATCCAGTGCCCTCATATTACACTGGAGGGACATGCAGAGGCCTGAAGGATTTTCTGGAATTTTGCACATCCAGGACACCTGGCACCTAGAAGACCTGAATTACAGTGGTCTGGTTGAAAGAGTGTTTATTTGCTGACTGAGATCAGTTTGTTATCTGGCAGCACAGTGTAGTACATGCTAATTGATTGGGAATGAAGCTCAGTGCAACAAGTAATTTGGAAATGTTGAATTGACTGAATGCTCATCATCAACTTCAGTCTAAGGGTACTTGGTCATGGTCCAGAGTGGCTGGGGTTTGCTTTCAGTTCGATGTTTCATATGCTGTCATCTGTATAAATTCAATATGTCAGAGCTCTAGAAAATTGCTTTTCTTACCTTTTCATATTCTCCATATGTTTTTGCTCAGGTAACTGCAGAAACACAGCTCATTTCAGTGTAAAAATTCCTATGTCAATATTTTGTCCTTTGTAAGCTGTATAACTAGATGAGATGCTAATATATAACCCAGAAAAGAATTCTCACTTTAAATGGAAATGCAAAAATAATGGAATTTTGCCATTCTAGAAATAGTTGTTTTCTTTGGATTTAGACTGATTAAAACCCTCTCTTTTTTCAAGTGCTGGCTTGCAGCTGGGGACAAGGAGTGAGCCTGAAACCTCCAACACTGATGCTTCTTGATGTGGTGTTGCTGCCTGTGTACAAATAAGGACGGGGCAGTTAAAGGGCTGGGAGCTTATCGACTCTGCAGGCAAGAATTTAAAGATTGTAGCTGGCATAAAAGCAGAGGCACAAAGCTTTCATATCAGTAGCTCAAATGACAAAGGCAAAGTAGCTGCAGCACTGCTGGCCCTGAATGTTTAGGCAGATATGCCTCTGAGTTGTGGTGGTCACGGTATTCTGCCCGGTCAGATGAAAAGCCACCTCGTGTGCAGCTGTACAGCAGTATTTGCATCCCTAATACTGCTTTGTCAGTGTGAGGGAGAGCAGAGAGATGCCTAGGCATCGCTAAGGGGCCCTCACCTCCTGCAGCCCCGAGAACAGCTGGCGACATTGCAGGAGCATGGGGCTCGTTTGAATTGCGAGGGGGCTGGGAAGCACAGCCCTGGCTCCTACCTCCAGACAAGCATATTTCAAAGAAGGTAAAGAAACAGCCTTGGAGCCTCGCAGCAAGCTCAGTGTGGTGTAAATTCTTGAGGCAATGCAAGTAAGGAGGAATTCAAAGTGCAGTTAAAGGTCATGAACTTGGCTTTCAGTACTACAGTAAAATAGAATTAAAAAGAGGCGTATAAATAACAAATATGCGTGTCTTGATGAATACAACGGCATTTTGAAAAGGACAAAGGATTCCTCTGAATAATATTTAAACTTTCATGTTGCAAATTGCTTGAATGAATAAAAATGACATTTTTAGAAGGTCAAAAATTGCTTCAGAAAGGTATCTAATCTTTAAAGTTCAGTAAAGAAATCTGCTTCTTACAGTCGTGCTTCTGCTCATGTTGCCTAGGACTGACTTCCAGCTGAGGAAGCTGAAGCTTTGGTAGAACTGACCCTCTTGCTCTGTGGATTAAGGTGCATCAATCTGACAGAGGCCCTTTTTGGATGCTTTTCATTAACACTGGTGACTGTGTGAGCTCAACAAACCTCTAGGAAAGTCCATCACTGTCCCAAAGAAACTTGAGGGGAAAATTCTGAACATTCTGTGCAAATCACAGTCTATGTGGCAAAGCAAAAATAGTTGCTGGAACTGGCAGAAGAGGCTGATAGGATTTTCTGTAGATGTGTGGTTGGCACCATTTTCCTTCAGCCCTGTATGGAGCCTCTTAGGGCGCTGCCTGAAGCATCCCTGCTCTTGCTTTTGTGCTTTAGGTCTCAGATTTGGGGTTTCCTCACTTTCTGGGAGATGTTTTGCCACGGACATAGTGTGTGATGTGGATGTGGGACTGGAAGGGTGCAAGAGATGTAGGGGCTCCCTCAGAGCAGGCAACTCAGTGTCCACTACCTGGTCTGATGGGCTGAATTTGCATTTTGGTGCTCAGCCTGTCTGCATTCACATACAAACCTAAATGTGGTTTTGGTGTCAGTGGTGTTATAGACAACTCAGTTAATTTCATGCCACCATGTCAAAGGAGTTTCCCTTCTCTTAAACCCTATCCTCCTGAAGCAAATGTCCCAGAGAATGCAGGAGGATGGGGTTGGAGAGATGGTAGCATGACCTTTTGTAGAAAGGGTAATTGGTAGGATAAAGTTGCATTTTAAAGTACCCGTCTGAATTAGAGCTCTGCTGGTGCTACATTGACCCAATGTATGGAAGGGCAGTGTCTGTCGTTTAGAAAAATGCAGCCAGCAAGTAGCAATGCCGTCCTCTTGGAAATATGCTCATGAACCTTCCTTCTCTCCCTCCTTGCCTGGCACATGAGGAGAGCTGGTAAGCAGCAGATAAACCATGTTGCCATCATTTGTACTGGATTAAACAAGGGTTGTGGGTGTTTTGAGCTGCCAAACTCAAACTCAGAGTTTCCCATCCATGAGGGGAATGGCTGAGTGGTTGTGGCACAGATCCAAATCTTCCGGGGTCTGACCTCCCCATGGCAAATTCTCTTTCTTGGCCTGTCTTGTTAGTCTTTTACATAGTAACTGACTGTACCTCACCTGGAAACGGCATGTGGTGCTGTGACCCTTTACTTGTTTTCTTTCTATCAGTTTTGTGCAATTCCAAGGCACAGTTACAGTGTGGGCTGAGTAATTATGTTGCTGCTTTACAAGCCTCTTATATAATTATAGTTACAGAGACAATATCAGCCTCTTTCTCTCTAAAGTTGCACCCTGGTAAGGCTGTTTTATCACTGTTGCATTTTTGGTAATACATTTGGTCTGCTTAGACTGCACTGACTTAAAAAAAAAAAAGGATTTTTCTGTGCTATCACCAAAGGGTAGCAGGCATCACATGCACACTTGTTCTCGGAGAGTCCCAAGGGTGCAGGGGTGGATGGCACAAGCTACAGCGATATGTGTGGTTAGCACTAGGTCAAGAAACAGAATGAATAGGAAGGCTTGGCCTGATCTGATCAGCAAATTAGATTAAATAGATTTTGCAAGCTGATTGAAGCTCGAGTTGTCAGAGTGTCAGTGAACCCTCATTCGTGAGCTGATTGGAAAATTGCAGTTTTCCTTCTGGTAACTTTAAATGCCTTCTTTCCCTTCCTTCTGCTATTGTTTCTCTCTGGTATTTCAGAGCTTGTTCGTTGTGGCTGATGCTTGCAAACAAAACAAAGTCATGTTCAGCAGCAAAAGAAATACTATTTAGAAATTTGCTGTGGGAAAAGTTGCGGGCATCAAGTTTTTCTGATAAATGTGTAAATAACAAACCTGGAGTTTGACTATCTGCCCTCATCTGTTTCAGGCAACCTTGCTGACAACAAGTTGGGAAGGCAACTTCATTTCATCTTTTCCCCTACTCTGCACTGACTGATGTAGAAGTCAGCTCAAGGTCACTATGTAACACGGTAAATCTGCCTCTTTTCTTGCAATGGCAATGACCAGCTGTTGTTGGACTACTGAAGATGTATTATGACAAGCATAGAAACAGCTGAACTGGGGAGATCAGAGGTTTCACAATCCTTTGGACCAAAGCTCTCCATTGCCAGTGAGGGTTTGTCAGCAGTGAATTTGTTCTTCAGGAGTTGTGGTGGGAAGTTCTGGTTAGGTCAAAGCAATACACCCACCAGCTGGTGTAGCGTGCACTGGTCTGGTCACAGATGAGCCCTGCGCAAAGTGAGAGGCTCACTCTGGGGAAGTCTGAAGTTGCACTGAGGCCTGACTCTGGCTTTGTCTTGCAGTGATAGAGAAATTTTGTCACCAGGCTCTCATCTCCATTGGCATAGATCAATCACATTACCTGGTAGCTCAAGTCAGGTGCCTCAAAAGAGGGACCCCAAAGAAATCCCTGGGCAATTACACCCTTACAATTTGAACTCCTCATCCTTCTTGTAACAGGATGGACAAACAGACAAATTAGAGTCTGGGGTGTTATCCTCATTGGTTAGTGTTCGTTGGTTCACTGTTTTGTTACCAAATGGTTGCAATGTTGTTATCTTCATACTCCCTTAGGTCAGATTTGGTGGGAGTTTCAGCTGATTCTGCAGTCGATGTTGTAATGTGTCTGTTACAGTTCACACACCATGACCTGGGGGCTCTCCACTCTAGCTATTAATTTTTAAGTAATATTTAAGCTGCTAGCTTCATCTATTTTAACCATTATTAATGTTCAGACTGTTAGTTCCAGATTTCACTTTAATCCATCTTTGACTTAGACAACAAAACCATAGAGTTCAGATAAAGTTCAACTTGCAGCCTAACAAACCTAGCTATTTCTGTCTACTTTCAAATAATATAAAAATGTCAACATGCAGGTTAGCCAGACACAGGTCTTACGTGGAGCTCCCATATCTTGGTTCATTTGGTGTGTCTACAGAGTTGAGACCATGGCAGGACAACCTGTGTGGGAGGGAGGCAGGAGTTTCTGTACTGTGAAGAGTTTGCTACTGGTGCCTCCAGTTTTCTGTCAGTTAAAGGTGTCTCATCAGGCTTGACAGTGTGCAAGCAGTTTTGCACATGAATATGTGCACCCTTTCAGTGATCCTGGTGCAGATTTTATCTGTCAGGGCTGCTGCAGTTTGACCTCCCATTGTCCTCCACAAGCACATCCCCACCACCTCCCAGCATGCTAAGGGTTCTCAGAAATGATCTGGCTAAAAATAACCCTAAGAAGAATAAAGTTTTCTTTCTGACATACTGATGGATGTGACACCTTGGATTCAGACTGGCTTCAACAGCTGTGAGGAAACACTGGCTTCAAACCCCATAGAGAGTTGCTGTCCAAAGGTCTAACAAGCTGTCAGCCTAAATGCTGTTACAGGATGCCCATCCCTTCTTTCTCAGCACCCTTGTCTGTAAGTGCATGGAGATGTAGGTGGAATTGGCTGCCCTGTTTTTATCTTCTATGGAAATAATGAAGATGAAATCAAAGGAAAACAAGGAAATGGAATTTATTCTAGCACAACCAAGAGTTCAGCTCATGCCTCTAGATGTCTTCGGTTTGCAGAGACTATGGCCCAAAGAATTTTTAAGTGAAGAAGTTGCTAAGTTTGTTGTGATGGAGGGTGGAAAAGAAATTAGATCAATTTTATCATTCAGAGTTTAGGTGACATTTGAGAAATGCTAAATTAACCTTCAAAATGTCTCCAAATATCTTGTTTCAGGGAAAGAAAAAAGGACATTCAGTCTGGGTAACAAAGACAATGAGTGAGTGCATGTAAGCAAATTCGCTAAAGCATTCATAAGTGCATTTCCTCAGCCTCCAATATTTCGTCAGATAATGAATTATTTTCACATTTATCTTATTGAACAAAAATACCATCATCTGAGCTTGAAGGTTAAGAGGGAGCAATATATTTAAACTAAACCTGCAGGCAGCTGAACACAGACAGGTTATTAAAAAAACCACCTGAACATGCACAATATTGCTTCCCTCTTCCAATTAGAAAAAACGACAACAGGCTTAATTCTGTATTTTTGTTGATACTACAACTTTGCCATTATTTTGTGTGATTCCAATTTCAGACCTTAAAAAACTGAGATGAAAACTGAATGTATAGGTATAGGTTAACTCCTGGGAAGACCCTTAGCAGCCTGCCTTGTGATTGCAGGCCTTGTGCTTGCTCTCCCACACATGAGATGCTGACAGATGTACATGTCCTTCAGAGACCCTGCCTTTTGAGGATAACTCAAGAACACTGGAGCCCCAGTACTGTTGCTGGAGCCATGGAGGCAATAGATTTTTCCTTGCTGGTCTAGGTGCCAGGGTTCTCTCAGTGGGAAGCCTGGCCTATTGCTGCTTGGCTGCAGGTATCCTGGCACTTAGACAAGGCCAGTTGTCAAGTTTTTCTGAGGCAGAACATCTCAATAGTCAAAGTGGACCATGCTCCCCATGGGAATCAGCTGAATACATTGCCTTCAGGAAGGATTAATGCCCACTAATCCTCCATTCAGGAGAAAAAGACTCAGGTGTTTGCCAAGTTCCAATGAGCCAGTTTAGACCTTTTCTCCCTCCCTGCGCTTCTTTTTTTTTTTTTTTTTTAATAAATCCTTCTCAAAGTTACAAAAGCAGATCCACGCAGTCACAGTGACTCAGCTGTAGAGCCATAAGCAGTCCACATTGCAGATTAAAATTGCAACTGGTAATATCATTGTGCGGCGCTGTGAAAATGAAAAATCACTCTTTTCCTACTTGCCACATGCAAAGTACCACATGCAAAGATTCACATCAAGCCAGAACGGTTGCTAGAAGAGGAACTGCCATCCTCAAAGGGGTTAGAAACCATCTCCACCAACACCCTGTTTTACCAGTACTGTGATCTCGACTGGGTTTATCTGAAGAGGAAAAAGGAGACAGACTCAAAAGCAATATATGACAGGGCATTCGTTCACAGATGAATGTTGCAGGGAGTGGTATTTCACCACTTTTCTGTGATATGTTTTACTTCCAAAGATAGCAATAATGTTATTTTTTTATCTGAAATCCACCCAGAGCTACAGTAACTGCAGGTGCTGGTCATTTCAGTCAAGCATTGAAGAGTTTACAAAGATTTAAACTGATTAAGTGTTAGAGAGGAGTGATGAATTCCAAATATTGATATGCTAAATACGATAATGCATTTGTAATGATTGCTTACAAGTGTAATTGCCTTTCTCATTGAATCCAGTTCTCTCTCTTCCTTGATCACGGGACAAAAGAGATAGGAGTGTCACCAAATCTTCAAAAACCAGAATAAGACTCCTTAACACCAATTAAGTGTTAAGAAGAGTGTTATTTATTCAGACACCTGGTTTCATAGTCTGTTCTTTATCTCTGCTTTTTATATCTTATTCCTGTTCTCATAAGGTAATTGTCCCAACAGTGCTTAAATAGTATCACAATGTTGTCCAAATTCTGGCTTTCTCCCAGATAAACTAAACAATGTTTATCCTTTGAATTCAAAGGTAGAATTTTCATTGGCAACAATAGGAGTGGGAGATCTCCTTCATAGTCCCGTGAGGTTTCTTCCTGCTATCCAGCTGTGGTCTTGTTCATCCCTTCTGTTAAGATGCTCTGTTTTCTCTGTGTCCTGCTGGGATGAGGTTAGGAGTTTGCTTTACCCAGACTTTACCCATCCACTGGTTTCCCTGTGCCACTCCAACATGTCCTAGAAGATATTGGGGCATTTGACTGGTTTTGGTTCTATATAAACAATCAATGTTTTAAGTTTGTTTCCATCCAAAACCAATGACGCAGAAATCGTGTTGGAAGTTGGACAACCATTTAACCTTTGTTTCTTACATTACCCATTACGGCCAACTATTGCTAGAAGGAATGAGGCAAAGACATGTGGAATATAACTCTGCTTTTCAAATGCTTTAAATGGAAGAAGGCTTGCTGAACTGTGCTTATAAAAGAGAAGCTCCTTGGCTTTGATAAGAAGACATCAAAGATGAAAAATCCAGTATTTCTTCCTCATGGTAACTCCCTCCACTAGTTAAAAACACTCAAAATCTGTAAAAGCTTTTAGTAAAAGTTGTGATTTCTACATCTGTCCTTCCCATTGTGTGTGAAAGGATATTGAATGACCCCTTGTTTCTTTTCCCTGATCTCCTTTCATCCCCTGATAACACTGGGAGCTCATGCTTTGCTGTTCATTATCATTATCTCTAGTACCTTTCTAGTCTTGGGCTTTGCAGTCACAGCACCACTTTCTCTAGATAGAGGGGACATTTTTTTTCCTTTTGATGCATAGTTTGGTCCTTGACTGTACTCATACACTTTTTGTATAAGACTAATTTACTGAATGTCCTTGTCCTGCTTTTGTGAACACTCAGCCCTCATCCGTGTTTATCTGTCTGACATCTGCATAGCTTAGCAGAAGTGATTTCCTTCAAATTTTCAAATCAGTGATAAGTACACTGAATCAGATCAATACGATATTTCCACACATTCTTTTTTATCTGCCTATGGAATTCAGATTGTATAATGCTTGGTAGTAAAGCAATTGCAAGAGCCCTGGGGAAAGGACCTTCAGTGGAAGGTGATTCCTCAATGCCCTCTTTGCCTGCACAGTCGTGGCACTTGCTGCCAGCCCTGCATGTCCCATACTAATCCCCCACATTTCCTCCTGTCTCTTGTCTGTATAGCAAGTGGAGCTGGAGTATTAGATGAAAAGGCAATACCATCTGTATCCATCAAAGCTTGTGTGCTCTGGATTTCAACACACTGCAACATGGTGACAGGAGAATTTCTGATGCACTGTAAGGGATTTATGGTGTTGCAATGGGGTGGCAGGAGAAAGCCCTGAATGTGGGCGTTCGGTATGCCAAAATGTCATGCTGCAGTTCTGATCGTAGCTGTGGGTTGTAGTAAACAAACTTTCCTGATAGTCACTCTCTACGTGAAAAATCTTTTTTTTTTTTCACCTTCTGCTTTTCAGCAATGCTTTAAAGCACTTAAAAGCAGCTTTAGAGCAAAAGTGCCAGTTCTGTCTCTGCTTGCAGGTATGCCACCTGAAATAGTATGAACCATAAATCACTTTAATAGATAAGAGCAGAAGCTTCACAAATCCTTGTGATTCAAACTTCAGAGGCAGCTAATGCAGCAATTCAGAAGAGGAAAACTGGGAAACTGCAGTCGTATTTTATGCTGCTGGCTGAAAAGATCATGAAATGAATTCAGCTAATCATATAAAGATTGTCAGTCAATAGAGCAGTGGTTCTGTGTTTAAAGGCTTTAATGACTCCACTGCTGAATGTCCTCTAGCATCGTAATCATTTGTCTTTGAGTTAATTATCTGAGTCATATTAGCTTTGTGAAGCAGAAATGGAGTGGTGGGCGGCTTTTATTACACCATAGAAATATTAAAATCAGATTGCAATGTTGTTAATCTTAGACGAGAATGTCTTGGCAAAGACAAGCACTTAGGGCACTTTTACCCTGAAGCTCACCTTTTTCTTGAACAAACAGCAAAGCAATCAGGCATACTGAGTCTTTTATCCGAAAGCTTTTACTTGACTAAAAAGACAGGTGTCAAGAGTTGGTGAGACTGTCTCCTAGAAAGAAGGGTGGTACATATGCAGAGGCAGTGTCTAAGGATGCAGCTGGGTACAGCAGCATGCAGGGATATCCAAACTGGCTCTGAATATGGAGTAGAATGACCAGGGTACCGTGGGCCCTGACTTTTTGCCTGAAATCTCATGCATGCACAGGAATGCCATATGGAGGGCTGCTCAAATGATGGGCTTGGACATGGTTTTTGACCATGAGTAAATATTTCCTGGGCTTTTTCCAGTCTGATTCCTTCTCTCTGCAGGCTGGGGTTGAGGCTGCAGACACAAGTGCATGGCAAAAATTTACCCCACAGAAAGCAGGGTTTCCCCAGGCTGCAAAGAGAAGATGACAATGAATCCCCAAACTCTCCATGAAGAGAGTGACACCTGTGAAATATGCCAAACCTGCTTTTGAAAGCTGATCTATGACTCTGTGTCACAGTCTGAGGGCAGGGTAGCACATTTTATTAAGTTTAAGACCTTTTGTCTATTGGGACCTTTATGCTGATTAATCCCAGTTTGCAGTGGGAAGGAGTGAAATTCACCAGAATTCTGATCTTGACTAGGGAGAGGATTGTATTTTCCCTGAGATTGCCTTTAGTTCCTATAGGTGTGACTCTGAGCATACTTGGTGATACCAGAATTATGCTATACCACTCCTAAACCCATAAAAATGCCAGGAATATGTCTGAGGTTCATGCAATGATCCTGGAAAAATCTGTGTCCCATAGAGTCATCAAATACATGTTGTTTCAAGATTGTTGGTATTCTATGATATTGCTGTCTCTCTTGTCTGTAGTGTAATTTGAATCCACTGAATTTCAGCAGGGTATCAGGGCATTCTTTCAAGAAATAGGAATGACCTGTGAAATAGGAAGAAAGAATTATTTGTTTTACCACTCTGTCACTATTTCAGTGGTTCCTCCCATCCCATTTCTTAGGTGTTTTGTTAGATAGTTCTATGTCAGTGTACACTATTTTTCTCCTAGCATTTTGCTTGGCCGAGCTGAAAAAAAAGTCTCTGCAACCTGTTTTTTAAATGTCAATTTGTTTTGAGGTGGCAGTTAAATCAGTTCAGTCCTGCCTGAAATAGTAAATGTAAACACATTAAACAGGTCTTGTGCTCTTCCTGAACAGAGCCCGATCAACTCCTACTGAAACCAACAACAAGAATCTTCCTGACTTGTGATAGGGCTGGGTTAATCTACCAGAAATATTTATTCATCACCCAACAGGCCTCCTCCAACAATGCCAACTGAAGTTCATGCTGCTTTATCTAAGAAAAGAAATTAAATTGATTAGATACTTTCAAAATGTAGCAGCTTAATTGCCTTCAGGCTTTGGCAAAGTCTCCAGCTGGCTAGACTACTAATCTTTTGCAATTATTCTCATAATTATAAAATTAAAATTATGCCTGTTTTCTGATGATTGATCATGGTTCAGAATGGCTCACACTTGCATTCCTTGATATACGGATGTAGGCCTGATCTAATGAACCCACCGTATCTTCAATGAAAGGTAATAAAGGCCTGCTGAGACACATAAACAGAGAACCTGGCTCCAAATATTAAACAGGTTCAAACATCTAATGCTGGATTCCCACCAGGCCCTTTCTGATATCTTACTGAGTCCCTGTGTGAGCCGTATCAACAGCTTGCCTCCATACATTGTTAATTAGCTATCTCACCCACGGCTTTGGGATTTGAAATGAGCGTTTACTGTAGTCATGCAGTATGGTGTGTTGCAGTGATTCTTCCGGGCCAAGTGGTGCTCTTTAAGAAAACTGAGGCAGAGCCATGTCCTCCCTCTTGAAACAGGTTAGACTCCTTTGCATGAAATTTCTCTCTTTTTTTCCCTTTTCATAAGAATGCAGACATTTTTCCAGACTCAACAAGAAACCCCAAGCCACATGAAAATCTTGGTGTAGGAGGGAAGATAGGCTGAGAAGGAGGGGAGGAGCTGCAGAGGGGTGTGAAAGCAGAGGCAGCATGTCCTGGATTTGGCTGAGATAAAGTTCATTTCTTCTAAGTAGCTGGTAGAGTGATGTGGTTTGGATTTAGTATGAGCATAATGTTGATAACACACTGATGTTTTGGTTGTTGCTGAGCAGTGCTTACCCTAAGTCAAGGACTTCTCAGTGTCTCATGCTGAACCCCTGAGCAGGTGCACAAGAAGCTGGGAGGGAGTATGGCCAGGACAGCTGACCCCAGCTGGCCAAAGAGATATTCCATACCATGGAACGTCATGCCCAGTATTCAAACTGAGGGAGTTACCTGGACAGGATTACTGGTTATGGGGATGGGGTTTAACATTGGTCAGCAGATGGAGATGAATTCTACTGTGCATCACTTGTTTTTCTTGGGTATTCTCTCTCTCTCTCTCTTTTTTTTTTTCAATTTAGTACTATTATTATTATATTTTACTTTGTTTCAATATTAAACTGTTCTTAGCCTACAAGTTTTACTTTTGGTTCTCCTCCCTGTTCCACTAGGGCAGGTGGGAAGGGGAGTGAGCTGGTGGCTGCAGAGTGTTTAGTCGCTGCCTGGGCTTAAATCACAACACAGCTCCAGAGTGCTGCTCTGTGAGGGTCTCTTCCCTAGAATGGGGAGCCATGGGATGAGTCTGAGGGGTTCAACACCACATGGTGGATGCTGGACATCATGTGGGAGTCAAAGCAAGGAAGTGTCTATTTCTAGCCCTGGGGATTTTGGATCTGAGAAGATACATCACAACCGTGCTTAAGCACGTTCCCTAATCCTGTGGCTAAGGTCCTGGCAGTGCTGAGGTGCCTCCCTTTCCCACTTGATCCAGAAAATATTCTCTGCATGCAAAAAACTTCAAAATCAAACTTTTCTCAAAAATAATAATTTGCTGTAAGAGCTTGATTGACAATAACTATTTCCAGATGACCCTACAGCACATCCCACATTATCAGCCCATTATTTGGGGGATGTTCTGGGAATTGCCAAGTGTTTGACAACATTTGACTTTCCTCTATGAATTATATGACACCCATGGCATCTCATAAACACCACAAGGCTGAGTCATCTTTAAATTGTTATTTGAGTGCCATATTAAAACTGAGCACGCTTCTTCCACCCACATTTCATATATACAAATCAGTAATTCCCCTACCTAGGTTTTTAAAAATTCTCTTAGAGTAATCCTCTCTTAGAGTAATGAGAAGATGAAACCATGAGGTCCAAATGGGACTTGGTGATATTTTGCTACTTGATCATTTTAAAGTCTCTTTTTACTCCCTAGAAGCTACATAAAGTGCCTTTTAGCTTTTAGCATGACCAAGGGAGTCTGACTTCTCTTTAATTTTCTGTGTAAAGCATTTAAGGGACCCAAATCCTTTAAATTAAGGATACTTTATCAATTTGCAGTTACAAGAATTTTTCCCTTTGGCATTAGTCTTTCCTGCCCAGGAGGCTGAGTTCTGCTGTAACTCCATAGATAATTTATGCAATTTCAGGCTTTTAGTAATTTCTTTGTAAAACCATGAGCACGTGTGAAGGTAGTAGAGTGGGAACCCAGATGGTGGTGAGTGGATCCAGGTTGTCTGCAAGCCACTAGTGTAGCTGTGGGCTGCTGCTCCAACATGAGGCTGTCACGTGAGACCTAAGCATGTGAGTGTCTTGGGCAAAGAGGCGAGAGGATTGCACTTCAAAGAGCACTGCTTGTATAATTCTGCTCTCATCAGTACCGATCTCAGCCTGAAAACGTGAACACAAACAAAAAGGCCAGTTACTACCTTGTACTTTCCTGAAACCTGTGATGTGAGTTGGCAAGGCAGCAATGGGGAGAGCATGTTCATGCCTGAAAGTTCATTGGCTTTTTCAGCTCTCTCAGCTTGACTTAAGAGGATATTATCTCTCCAAATAGAAGTCCTCTTCGATACTATTCATATTAGATTTCCTCACTGCACCATTACAGAGGCATGGCCATTAACAAAATCCAAAATGAGAAGAACAACTCCTGGTCCCCTTGAAAAGCTTGTAGAGAAAGTCTTGCCTTGTTTTGCCTTGGATTTAGATCTCAATTAACAGTCATAGCAGAAACTAGAAGGGCTATCTTATAACCCAAAAGCTTGTTCCCAACCCATGCTACAAGGTCTGGGTAGGCTGATCATTTTGTTAGCTGAATTTATGCAACTTCATTCATAGTGAGATTATTCCAGGGGGCAGGGTTTGTTGCAGACTTATCATGTTTTTAAGTAGTTTTTTTTCTTTTTCCTCCTGTCCCCACTGACATTATTGTCTTAACAGGCAGCAGAAATACCCCTTTTCAGCTTTCCATTTTACCAGCCCCAACAAACCAAAATCTCAGATTGTTCTTTTCCACATTCTCTCTTTCTTTCGTTTTACAAATTGGTTTCAAAAGAGAGCAACGGTGACACTCGCACAGCCTTAGCTCTTCTGACAAATGCTTCACCAGACACCTGTGGAGATCATGTTAGCCCCTGACCCCACTGGCTATGGTGATGTCAGTAACCAGGGATCTTCTGGCTGAGGATGCCCAAGGCTTTCTTCTCTTCAAATATTTCCAGCTGATGAGTTCTCAGTTTACAACAGAATTTCTCAAAATCAATGTAATTGATTATTAATACAGTGTTGTACTTACCACATTCTGCTATTTGGGTCCTGAAGATCATCCAGTTCTTTCTGTGTGATACCTCAGACTCTGTTCATTTTTACTGAGTTTATTAAATATGATGAATTTTAAGTGTTGGTTTTGCTTGACCCAGTTTTTGCTGGTGGGGGGTGGGCACAAAATGGCTCCTGTGTGAAGCTTCTCGAAGCCTTCACCATGTCCAGCAGAGCCAATCCCTGATGGCTTTGAAGATGATGGACATGTGGCAGGGCCAATTAGAGATGTTGGTTACACCTCTGTGATAACATATTTAAGACACGATCAAGATGGTGGGAGTATGCACTTTTTTAGCCAGAGGAGGAGGCAGTGGAAGTGAGAATATGTGAGGGAAAATAACATTCAGACACGAAGGTCAGTGAAGAAGGTGGTGGAGGGGGGCTTCAGGCACCAGAGCCGAGATTCCTCTGCAGGCCATGGTGTTGACCATGGTGGAGCAGCTGTCCCCCTGCACCCCGCGGTGAGATCCCCTTGCAGCCCTTGGGGAGGTGCCCCACACTGGAGCAGGTGGATGCCTGAGAGAGACTGTGGTTCAGCAGGAGCCCCAGTAAAGAGCCTTCCTCCCGAGATAGAATGGCTGACTTCAGAAGTCTGTACCCCGTGGATGAGGACCCCACCCTGCAGCAGTTTTGGGAAGACTGTTTTTCCCATGGGGGGAGCTCACGTTGCAGTAGGTTCGGGTGGGCTGCTGCTTGTGAGATTGGGACCCATGGCTACGCAGAGGAAAGAACTCCTCTCCCTGAGCAGTGGAAAATCTCCGTGATGAACTGACCTACCCCACCCCCCCATGCCTTGTCCCCCGAGCTGCTGCTGGGAAGGAGGGAGTGGGGTGAGTGAAGAAAAGGTGTCTTTGAATTTTTCATTTCATTTCTCATTTACTCCTCTGACTCTGTTAGCAATAAATCACTTTGTAACTAGGTTTCAGCCTGTTTTACTCTAAGTGCGTCTTCTCCCAATTTCCTTATCTCAACTCATGAGCCCTAGGTGTGTTAATTTGTGGGTACCTGACATTTGGCCAGAGTCAAACAACGACATTAACCCATTTTTATTTGCCTTTCTTGAGTCTAAATCAACAACTAAGCTTCTAATTATGTACCATTATAACTCAGTCTGAGGAATCAGTGGTGTATATTTGTAAATTCATGCATATGTTTGTATGCCTAACCCTCTACCCCCATATTTTATGCATACTCAGAATAAGATGCCATCAAACATGACAAAAGATTATCTAATGAGCCATTCAGCTATAATGCTTATCTAAATTAAACACTGTGTAAAATAAATTAGTTTGCTAAAGAAAATTAAGTGTATTTTACCTTTCACTAAAAAGTGCATTTACTCCACAAATTAATCACATTTCTCAGGGTTGATGAATAACCTAAAATGTCTGCTCCTGTAAGCACCAGGCTGTGTGTTGGTAGGTACAGGCAGATAGCTTCTACACTAGTTTATTTTTATTTGTGGAATGATTCCTCTCTTGACAAAAGGCACTTGTGCCCACAGCATATATGTATATTTTAATTTTTTTTTTAGTGTACTTTCTGCAGTTTATTTTGTTGTTCTGTTTCCATCAAATATTTCTGAAAAGTACATGCAGTCCTTGTGAGGGCTAAAGTGAAGTGGCAGGTAGCATGATGCCTTCTGAGTTCTTGTCTGAAGCATATCTGCACAAAGAGTGAATTAGGACTTTTGAAGGGATGCTGAACTTGAGGCATCTTATCAGCAAGAGTATTCCTTGTAAAGAGAGCCAAGAGACTATTCTTAGTTATCTTGGCTCAGAGTTACCCGAAGTGCTCGTATCATGAGAAGTTCTTTGCTAGTGTTGTGGGGTTTTCAGTTGGGTTATTTTTCCTTTGTTTTTCATAGGGGCCTATGGTTCGAGAGAGGATTTTCCTGATTTCCTGCATCTTGTATTGTCATGAAAATATGAAATCTGAATAGACATAAAGATTTCTAGTATTCAAATGCCAGGGCTTGAACTGAAATAAGTATTAGACTTGCTTTTACTTCTGCTTATGTGTCTTTAGAGACTGTTATTGGCAGGGGTCTGGTGTTTGCAATAGCTTATACTCCAAAAGCATATTGTGTAAGTCCACTTCTGTGCCTGATTCCCACTAAAACAATTCATATTTAAATGCTTAGGTAACTTGTAGAGTGTGGACCTTCATTCATTCATGCCTGGCAAAAATTGGAGATGTGTAAGAATAATTTTTTGCTGTTGCTCTGTGGAAGTCAAATCATCCTGTATTATCCCAAAAGGTGTAATTATTTTTCCATGAAAAATATCTTTTGAAAAGAGCCCCAAACCTACAAACAACAAAATAGTGGCTACATTTTTTTTTTTTTTCTTGGATTGATAATGTCTGCACATCTAAGCACTGGGGTTAGCAGTGTGCAGGAGGGTGCAACATGTTTCTAGGTAGACTGTGACATTCTTCAATGGGCAATGTTGAATTTTGCTGCTTTGCATTAGTTTTTTCAAAGTAAAAGCCAAAAGAGGAGACAGAAATTTCCGAGGCAAAACCAAGTTGAAAGACATAATGCTGCTTTACACTTTTAGCAAGAGATGGAAATCTGATCTAAGAGAATTGAACTTTAAATTACATCAAAAATATCCAAAAGAGATTTAAATAGCTTTCTCATTCAGATTTTATTTGGAACTTGCACAGAAAGCATACATTTTCTATTTTCTTGGATTAGTGTTAGTTTGGAAAGTATCCTAGTACTATGCTGTTTGATGTGACTTCTCTGAGGGATGAGTATCTGATTTTTCATGCTTCTTGGGAATCTATAATCATATAGGACTTTATCATCATACAAAACTTTATGTCCTAGCAGTCATGCATATAAATATTTCTGGTCACTCTGGGAACGCCAGAAGGATCTCAGAGATGCCTCTTGAAGTGTTAAAGCTGTTGAAAACCAGAGGTCCTCCTGGGCTGTCATGGCCTAAGCAGCTGGGTGCCCTCTTTTTATTATGTTCAGACTCCTTTCTGGGCAATCAGACCTTGACAGTTTTGCTGCCTCTCCTCCCGAGTGTGGGGTCTGTCGGTACAGCTCTGGCACTGCTAAGCAACTAAACAGTCAACAGGTGTAGAGCGAGTTGCAGACACGGAATGAAAAACCTGGAGACAGATGAAATCCCTAAATCTCTTTCCCCAGAGACAAAGGAGGACTATGCAAGTGTTTTCCAGACTAGTGGAAAAACTCAGCTTTACAACAGAAGATGTGGAGAATATAATAAGGTAGTAAAATGCCATCTTCTGCACAGTAAGAAAGCAGCATAGAAAATAAGATGAATTATTTATTCCTGTATTTAAGTATTTGGAAGGGATGCAGACAAAAGCAGTATGAGGCCGTTTAAACTGAAGGATTCTCATATGAGGAAGGGCATCACAATCATGTCCAGAGGAAAAATGATAAGAACAACTTGTAAATGCTACATAGGACCATAATAAATGAAACAAAAAGCTGTTTGTTTGAAAATAAATGCATGATGACTTTATTTCAGTCCAGAGTCCTACATTAACTCATGCATATGCTTAATTTAGATGGATGAGATAATTCATGTGGTGACCCCTGCGAATATTATGTAAATTTTAGAGGGATTGAGTTGTATTAAATTTGCAAATCAAAGTACTGCTCAGAAATGTTATCTGATTTCTAGATATTAAGTCTACAAACTCTATTTTTGTTCAAAAGTAAGTAGGTAGACAGTGTACTTGTATCAAATGAAAAAGTTAAAATCCACAATCTATATCACTACGAAGCTTAAACCAAGCAGTCCAATTTTAGGAAAGTTATTACATGCCCATGGGAAAAAATATTGTCTAGTTCTTATATACAGTCTATCCAAGGTGGCTGCAGTAAAGGCTGCTGCAGATTCATAGTTTTAATTAAGCAGTACCAAAATTTAGACATAGAGTCTAAATTACAGAACTTCATGGTAATAAAAACAGATACCTTATTTATTTTCCTGAGAACATAAAAGCCCCACGATTTTATATATCTCCTACTTAGGAAAAAGTATTTTTGTAATATAGGCAATTATAAATAAATTTTATTCAGTTCTTGCTTTGTAGGGAACAAACTCATTACAAAAGATCATAATAATAAAAACCCCATTTTAAACTGAGACCACTTAAGTAAGAATATTTTTTTTCACTGAGAGGAAACAAACACACTCGCCATACAGCTGGTAAGAGTGCATTTTTAATACAAACACTTCAAGCTGCCTTGTAGTAAAATGAACACTGAAGTTAATATCACCCCCCCCACACCTGCATGAGAAATTTTTTCTTACATTTGACAACAGCATGGCAGGAGGATTCCCCGAGAGCTGGGGTAAGGGGATGTCCAACTGCTTGGGCTTTCTGCAGCAAAGCTCTGCCTGACCATTGGTGCTCTGTGAAACCTACAATGCGTTCACAAGACTGGACCATCAACAGAAAAGATTTTCTAAATGTAGTTTGAGTTTTATGGTTTCACTTGGGTCTTTTTCCAGCTCTGAATTTGTGCAAAGATGTGTATGGTTCCCTGCATGATTTAAGCGACAGGGATGATTTACATAGGGTACAGGATAGGGAAATGCTGCTGCGTAGTGGTGAGATCGATCCGTGCTGCCTAAGTGCCCTACATGGCAGATCCCCATAGGATCCTGAAGAGACTGCTCAGGGCCTTTGCCACAGAAGCATGTAAGGATCTGCACATGGGATTCACCATGGGGTCTGGGAAGGGCCAGTGAACCATTTGATAGTAGCTCAGAAATAAATGGCTGTCTGGATGCGTCATGTGTGAGCCCTGCTGGGACACTGGAGTGTCCCCAATGTGCCAAGGTAGGAGGGAAATATCACACTGGAAGGGGAGGAAGAGCTACAGGGACAGTGCAGCTGGTGGGAGCTGAGAAGCTGGGCCAGGAGATGTGGCAGGCAGTATCCTAGCCCTTCATTCCGAGATTTTCTGGCTACGACTCTGTAAGTGGTTCTGTATGAAACCCAGATATAATTACACAGAGTGACAATGGTGCATTCTCTTCGGAAAAGTGCCTGTGTTTCCATTTTAGCTGGGGTCCTTGCTCTGTAATTACTTGTAAACCCTCTATTGGTGTATGAGCCAAATGGTACAGTAGATGGCTTTTAGCGCCTCCTGAAAAATAGAGAAGACTCTGGCTAGACACCAAGTACAATTATTTTTGCCGTTTGGAGGACACATAGATTACAGCTTGCTTTAAACAGAGGGTCAAGATGAAGCCTCACGACAGAGGCATGCAACCCCTCATACAGAGCTTGGCACTGGCACAATTGATGAAGCTGCAGTGCCCAGCCGAAATACATGTGCTGTAAGGTGCACAAGAGCACAAGGTGCAGGCCCTTGCCAGTCACTGTCCATCCATTTCCTGGTGCACAGGGCTTTTGGGGGATTTTCCTCTGTACAAGTGCCAGTGTGGCTTTGCAGAGAACTCTCTGTGCTAGATGTATTCTGGTTTGGACAGGACCTGCATCTCTTGCCCTCCATCGCTCCGTTGCTGGAAAGTTCCCCGCAGCCTTTGAGTTCTTCTTTCCCTACAAGATATAAAGAATGGTCAGAATTAAAGGAGTCAAAAATAGTTTATCAATTTAGGGACTGTGTTTATGTGTTCCCTCCCTTCTTAGGGGTAGTCAGAATGAGAATAAAGGAGCAATACTCAAAAGGGGGGCAGAGGTTGTTGCTGAAGAAGCAGTAGATGAGGGGATTGATGGCACTGTTCAAGGCTGGCAGGTTCTGAATAATCACGGATGCGTAGAAGCGCTCTTTGGTCTCAGGGAGTATGTTGAAGTTGTCCAGGATATCAAAAAGAAAGTAAGGGCTCCAACAGAGGACAAATGCTGCAGAAGAGACAGGGAGAGGAAGAGCTTCATGTTGGATAGTTTAGCAATTTAGGGAGGTAATTATACACTTACGGAGAGACTGTAGCAATACATAAATATTTGTTCATGCAAAAAAACCCCCTTCTCCCTGTTCAGGATCTTATTTAAGAGAATAGTTATTAGATTGTGCTTTTATTTGTCTTTATTTTTATTTTAATGCCTATAAAATATATTACGTGTGTTTCTTTAAGTGTTTAGAGTGCTCCCTGTAGGCATATTGAGACACTTCTGAACACTACACAACACATAAAGGGTAAATAGGTAGCCAGTTAAAGCATCATCAGTTATAGTGAAGTGCTCTTTTAATGGTCCCCGGAGTGAGCAGCCAATCTGAATGTACATACAGCTAAAGTGCCACTCCGTGACAGCGCTGCCTGTCACAGCCACCTATTAAAATAAGGTTCTCAGACACCCAGGAGCAAGGAATGACACTCTTTCACGATGCATTATGGCAAACCAACATGTCATTTGGCTTGCTGGCTGCAGGTGCTGTGTACGTGGGGTGTGCAGGAAGATTATCCTAATTTCCTCTACTGCCATTTGAGAGATGAATTTGAGGAAGGGAAGAGAGGACTCTACTGCTCATAGATTCTGCTTTTGTTCCGAGGTGATAGGGAAAAAAGGGCCACAGATCTACCTTTATTTGCAAGCATAGGGAATTAATCTGTTCCTCACATGTTTCTATGCCATCTCTTCTCACAAAGGCTTTTCATTCAGTATTTGCACAGAAATGCCTGCTGGGACA
This sequence comes from Dasyornis broadbenti, assembly GCA_013397935.1. Taxonomy (NCBI): domain Eukaryota; kingdom Metazoa; phylum Chordata; class Aves; order Passeriformes; family Dasyornithidae; genus Dasyornis; species Dasyornis broadbenti. The sequence continues at coordinate 217,397 of VZRN01001761.1, forward strand.
GGCAGCTCTCTCAACTAAGCTAAAAGTACCTGGGTTGCAAACATACAGGTATTTGTGAAATCAGACACATGATCACATCCTGACCCAGATGAGACAGCAGAGTGACCTTGTGCCTGCTTTCTTGTCACTGGCAGATAGCTGAATGCTCACTGAAAGTGCAAGGAAGAGGTAAGCTCCCCTTCTAAAGCAACCAAACAGGAAGTGTTTATGCACAGATATATGTAAAATAGCAATACACAGTGTCAGAGTGTGGATCATAGCATTCACTATGCAGAACTTTAAGTGGCTTTAAAAAAACCTCCATGGATGTCAGGTGTTTTAATCTGTTTGCACATCAGGAGATGCTGAGTGCCTAATATTATCAAGGCCTGCTGAAATACTCAGCACCCATGTAACCTCTCAACATCTGATGGCCTTGCAATAGTAGCTGTGTCTGACAAAAGCTTTCTCTGATTGCCGTGCAGAAAAGTTCAGAAACTGAGAAGTTAATCTTGGGCTTATGAAAAGCATGAATCATACTGGCCTCTCTCATGTCTGCCGATGCTACCACTACATAGTGAGCTAAGCTACTCAAGTGGCTGTTATCACAATATTTTCCAATCTGAAATTTGCATAGTGTTGGAAAGAGAAACATTCTCTTTTTCAGTGTCAAGGGATGACTATCAGCCCTTGGGAGTAAACAGCTTCGGTTCCTTTCCTGCACGTCTCTGGCAGCTAATCACAAGCCCTGTGTGACACTGCCTTTGTTTATTGAGATAGAGTATCAGCCTCCTAATTGTATCAGAATAATGTAATTTCCCTGGGAGACAGAGAACACTTGCACTGTCATCTGCAGCCCAGTCAGGAAAGGGGAGCTCATTCTTTCAGTCTTGGCAGGCAGCACACCTGTGACATCAAATGCACTTGCTCCACATCTCACCTCTCCTCTCCCTTGCACCACCCCAGCAGCTCACATGCCATAGTGTCTCTAAGCCTAAAACACAGCTCTGTTGCCAAGTCTTTTGGCAGTCTGGATGGGAAGGAGATGACCCCTTCCTTTTTCCTTTGAGAAAAGGAATTGCTTTATGCACATGAGGGGCTGTGCGTCTAATTTCATTTAAGGCTTATGTCAAATGCCTAATACATGAGCATGTCAGTCAGAGGAGCAGGGAAGGACAAAATCAGAAGGCAAGTCAGGGGTCTAAGTAAAGCCCCTTCTCCAAGCCATCTACTTTATTTGCTGACAATAGAGGTTCCTGAGGAAAAGCAGCTTCCTAGTCTGCATCCTCCCTAGCTACCAGCTGTGGGGCTTTTCACTTACCAAGGATGATTACAATGCTGTACTTGATCGCTTTCACTTTTGCCCTGGATATGAACCCGCGACTGCTGTAGCCAGTGGAGGTTTTGCCACCTGTGAAAAGAACTGTTCAGCTAATGAAAGAATAGAGCTGGTGTGTGCATGTGTCAGTGTGCACCTTGGCAGGCAGGACAGGAATGCATAGCCCCATCCTTCCCAGCCCCATCCAGTCAGGATGTCAATGGTTCCTAAAATTTGGACAATTGCAAGTCTGCTCAAGTTGGACACTCAAAACCTGAGCTACCCAAAATAAAAGGGAAATGTTAGCAGAGTAGATCTTCCTGAAGCACTGAGACAGATATGGACTTGGGATGAACACTCTGGTCATTTTATGGCTTTGTGTGGCCAGGAATTTCTGATCTTGAGCAAGATTCAGACTTGCAAGGACATGTGAAAACACAGAGAATGTATTACCCAGTATATGCTAGAAAAAAACTGTTCTGGAAATGGACAAAGTTCTAGAAATAAGAATTGTAAGTTATAGAGTAAGTAATTTTTACTTTTAAACTTTTTCTTGCACGTATTTCCTATTGTTTCTCTAAAGAGAATTCAGCATCAAAGGAAAGAAGGTCAATAATGTAGAATTGAGTTACGAATGAACAAATACAGAAACCCCATTCCTACTGCAGTGATGGAGGCCCAATGTGACACTGCATATCCAGGCACTCCCAGATTTGTGAGGATCAGCCAGAATTGAATCACAAGGCTGGAGTCATGGGTATGGTGACACTCACCAGGACAGCTGGATATGATGACAGCCTGAGCTTTGCTTTTCATCCAGATGGTTCGAATCACAATTGAGTATATGACGCTGCAGAAAGGGAAGAGTTGCTGGTATTATTAGGCACAACAAATTTAACAGACATCCCGGTCATTTGTGCTCCAAGAATACTTATCTAGGTGTACAGAGTTCACAGACATGGTGGGATTGCATAGGAATAATAATAGTAAGTGACAATAATAATAATCAATACCATATGGCTCTCCCACAGTGTTTTTCAGAAGCTGATCTGAAGGCTTTTCACCGTGTAAGTCTTTATGGTTGTCCTGGCTTTGTAGATGTCAAATCTCAGGCTCAGAGGAATGCAATGATTTGGCCAAAAATCTTTCAGGCAAGAGCTCACTGGTGATTTTGAGCCAGCCAAAGCCCATTCTGAGTATCAGCCTTGGGACAACAGCTCTGAAATGAGGGAAGCAAGGCAGGGACCTGGTTTTGCTCTACGTACACTTCTGTTTTGCTGTTACTTCATGAGTATGAAGCTGGTGAATAAAATTTTACCCTGGGGGATTTGATAAGGGCAAGATCTCTGAGAAATGCAAATAAATATAGAAGTGTTCAATTTTGGGTCTCAGGGTCCTGTGGTGGAAATCAAGGAGGACAGAAGTGTCTGGTAAATGGAAAGAGTTAGATGATTCAAAACCAGATCCACCAAAATTTGCATATTTAGAGAGGTTTATATACTTTCAATAGGAAAGATGAAAAGTGCCATAGTGCACAACGACCTTGGAGAGTTACGACATTTCCCTATGTAATAAACAGTCTGAACTTCTATTGATTTAGTATAGAATAGGTAAAAACAATTCCTTCAAGCTGAAGAGCTGTTTGAGCCCATGTCCTCCTTCAGGATTTTACCTTTTCAGCAGTTTACATACAAAAGATGCAAGGCCTTGCTCTGTCTGCCTTTTCTCCTCCAAGCCAGCATAACCTGCTAAAATCACTAAGCAACAGCACACCTTTGACTGTTGTATTCCTGTTTAGTTTGCTAAGACAAAAAATAATTTAAGAATACTTCAACTAATGCACTCAGATTGCCATGTTTTCCTGATGTAACAAACCAAGCATCAAAACAGAAGTGGCCTTGTACCATTTGCAATACACCAGTGTTCTAGAGCATCTGGGTCAGCATGAGCACTAATTGTGTGAAAAAGGTGCAATGAAGGACATTATTTCAGGTGTTTTATAGAGGCAAAAACGTGTCTTACTGTTATGTGGCTTATTTTTATTATTAGAAGAGGCATTATTCTTTTTAGACCTTTCAGACTGATACTGCAGTCTTTCCTACAGCACCTGCAATTGCTAGACATGTTTGCAAAGGCAGCATTTGTGCTCAAAAACTATGGAAGCTTGGAGGTTTCCTTTCTGTAGAAGTTTGAACCATGCAGTTCCCAGGTTCATTAGGTGAGAGCTGTAAATTCAATGTGCAGTCTGGGCTGTGCAGCGGTTGTGTACTTGCCCAGTGAGGTTTATGCATGCATTTGCCGTGAACTACAACTTCCTTTCCTTAATCCCTCCAAAGGTCCAGCTTGGCTCTCAGCTGATTTGAACATTTTCCTTTTATCTCCTGGCTGTTTATTTAACAGCTCATACACTTGAGAGTTTCTTCGTACTTTTTACAGACATCGGTGGAAAATTCACGTATCATTTCTCCTTTGATTGTTCCAATGAATCAGAATGTATTATAATGATAATTGTTGTCATCTCAAAAAAATTTCCACCCAGCTCTTAAAAGCCTTGTTTCTATTTTCTTCCTAGCCTGCTATCTCTAGCCTGACCTCTTTATTTGCAGTTAAAACTATGTCCTCGCTGATGCAGATTTTCCTTTGTCCAGCCAGACACATTCAGAGTTCCTTAAGCATCAGGACAAATGAGTCTAACTCTGTAGTCAAAATATTCAGACTCCCTACTTTCAGCCAAATGTTGTTAAGATTGAATTATAAAGCCAGGCTTCTCACTTACTTTCCCTTTGACCCCAGAATTCCTGCCCTCCTGGCTGCAGAGTCTGGTAGGAGCAAGTCTTTCATCAGATACAGTTACAGCATCTGTCTTCTTCACTGGTATTTCACATATGAGATTACGTGCTGATTCAGTTGAATCCTTAATTTTTAGAATTCCAGAGGAAAGCTGAATTCTTATTTCCGTCCAGCAGCTTATGAAGTGCTGCCAGCATAGTGGATTTGTATGGGTGTTTTTGCCTCTGTTCATCTTTCATTTCTCCATAGCTGAAGCCACTGGAGCCTCCCTTATCAGAAGTGGACCAGAGGTGGTGTAAAGTTGCTCAGAGTGGGTGTCAGGAGAGACGAGTCATTGTCATGCTCGGTACTCTTCTGAGCAACTCTTTTGCTAGCCATCATTATGCCTTTATGATTTGATCTCTCTGGGACTCCAGTTCATAGTAGTGCCTAACCTTTTTTTTTCCCCAGCAAATTTGGCATGGACCTAAGAAACTGGACTCTCCAGAAACATGTCACCTAAAGCATAGGATCAAAACAGGCAACTGCATGTGTGTTTCAAAGCCACAAAAGTAAAAGGAGGGCGCTATGGAACAGAAGTTATATTTTTCTTACAAGAGAAAAGCAACCTTTTTTTCAGAATACATTTGTAGCTCTTTTCCTTCTTGTAAAGGGCAGCTGGAGGAGGATGCAGAGGTTGGTCAAATCTCGAATTCTAGCTTGAAAAATAAAGTGGAAGATGAGCAAAGCGTAGCAGGGAACAGATGACAAACTGGTATTCAGAGGAGTGTTTGGCAGTGGTCTGCGCCATTCTGACCATATCATAATCTCCGTTCCCTTTCTCTGGATATTGAGCTTCTCAGCCTTCACTGCCAAGGAGTAAAAGCACGTGGTACACATTGCCACAAACCTTTTTTCCCAGCCCATGTAACATGCCTACATGCTGCTTGCCCTTGTCTCCACTGAAAGCACTGGGAGATGTGAGGTGCAGTTCTTTAGGTCCAGATGTTGTCAGGCTTCTTTGGGTCTCTAAGTGCACAGCACCCTGGTCTCACAGCCCAGGTTGTGGGTGAGAGACTAATGAAAGGGCAGTACTCAGGTGGAAAAGTCAAACTTGGATGGAAAATTCATCCAAGCCATTCTGAACAGTAGCTGCTCAGGCTTTGAAGACCACAAGACAGAAGGGACATGCTGTTGATCTGAAAATGTGATGATTTTTCTAACCCTGATAAAATGCATATCTTGAGAGGTGGCAAGGAAATACAAAAAGTGTGGCTCATGTTACAGATGTATCTCAGAAATGAAATTCTTTGCATCTCTAAAAACAATTTAGCTTGATCCAAATTCTAAAGCATTAAGAGGTATGTTCATCATAGCATGTTATTAGTTCATGGTGTTAATATGCCTCATTGGTAATTACAGCACTTTTTATACATGTAAATAGGTAACCTATGGTTAGCCATACAAATGCAACTGTGAATAATCCCACCCCATCTTATTTTTAATTCATAGACCACTTTTTTTTCCTGGAAAATAAAATGTCTTCTGATAAAGCTATACATTGATATTGACAACCATAAGCATTATTGATCTGCCCTCTCTTTAAATACAGATTGTTTAAAAAGTAAATAATTGCAATATGACGGCATCCCACACAGCCTCAGTATTTTCTAGTAAAATGAGCTTTAACCATGGCGAAAGTGCATTTAAACTGCCTGTTAATTACTTCTGTTTATCATCCAGTATTGCCTATTGTTCCTTATAATTTATTTGTGTAAAGTGATGCAGCTGTTTTGTTTTATGGTAGTTAATTTACAGCACTATTTATCTAAAGAGAAAAGTAACCTCATCCGACCAAACCATTGCAGGCATGTGTAATGGGTAAGTGAAGAGATGGGCAGATATTAGAACATATGTGCAAGATCTAGGGCTTTTATTTAGAAATGGAAATTGCAGGCAAAAATGAATGGGTTTGCTGAATCAAGTTCAAAAAATGACCTTTGGTATTTTTATTAATGGTATTTCTAGTGCCTTTATTTGATTTAATTCAGAGAAATACCTTTTATTTAATGTATTTTTTATTTCATTGCAGTGACTTGGGTTTAATTCCATATTTTTTCTTTTAGCTGATTCTGGGTTTTTTCTCTTCTTATTAATTTTCAGCTGCTCCAAAGCAAATGTTCTCTTTGGAGTTTAGATTTTAAGCAGCAGATGGATATCTTTTTCCTCTGTGCTTCAAGAAGAGCTTTAGCAATATTTTTAAAACATGAGTTTGCAATTATATTAGATAAATGTCTATGTATTATATTTATAATGCTAAAATATAAAAAAATATATTTAGCAATCATGAATCACAGCTTAAAAACCTCTGAATTTCTGGATACTCAAGTGCTAGAATATAATTGTGTTTTGGCACAGAGTAGCAATGCAGAATAGAAACCCAGTAGCTCTTCTGTCTCATCATCACAGGTTCTGAGGGGCCCAGGTGCAAATATTTGCAAGAGAGCAGTGTGTAATCTTGATTTGACCCATGTTTAACCTCTGTTCAGCAATATCCCAGAGATTTTCAACTATCACAGATACTACTTAAGCTTTGCCTGGTGTATTTCGGCACAGTAGAAAAGGCTTTGGTTGTAGCTGATGATGCTTGTCCCAGAAGAGGAGAGAACTAATTATTGCAGTTTCCCTAATTACTTTCTTTGAATTTTCTGCGGTTTGGTAGGTTGACAATATCAACTGCAGAAGAAGTGGTAGAATAATATAAATAAGAGGTCACAGGCCAAATTTTTAAGCACTTTAAAGAAATACCTGACTTAGCATCTGTGTCTCTTCCTGTACAATACTGAGACAGTGAGCACAAGGGAAGTTTTAATATGGAAAGAACAAATATTCTCCATTTTTTTTCAGCTCTTAAAGATATTCATACACTTGGGTTAAAAATACTAATCACAGCTTTTCATTTTCTTTTCATTATTTAGGTCTTGTTCATTGGTATTATAATGAGATTTAAAAAAAATTTGCTGAAAAACCACAAGCTCTTTGATAACTGATTGCTAGTTCCTTAGTAGTGAAGCAGTGGTAGGAATAGACCTCAGAAGTATTAAAATCTTTCAGGTTGTTGCAGTTTTCTCCGTAAAATACCTTTTTATATATACATTAAAAAAAAAAAAAAAAAGAAAAACGGAGCGGGGAGAGAATGCTGTTTTCTTCTGGTTCATTTTTTGGCTTGGAATCTGTAGGGTTTGCTCACACCACATCTGGGGGTTTAGCTTGTCAGTGGAAGGGTTTTCCAGACTGAGCATAAGGTTATCAGCTAAATAATTCATTCCATGGGCTGCAGTGTTATGAATAACACAACTCCTGTGAGTTACTTGAAGGCTGTCAGGAGCGTGTGAAATCAGCTCTACTGAGAGAGCTGAGGAATGGATGAGAGAAGCTTAAAAGATGATGGTGTCTGGACTGTAGCAAGTGAAAACAGCTCAGCCACAGCAGCATATCTAGTGTGGAATTAAGTCCTGCACCTGAAAAGTAAAATTTCATCCTTTGTATGCTCTTCAGATGAACAGCACCAGAAAAAGTGCTGTCATCAGTGAACTGCTTTGCTCTAGAGGTTAGGTTTTCAGCAGATTCAGGCAGCAGAACTAATTAAGAATTAACTCCACCAGCCAGTGTCCCACATTGCGTCAGACACCTGCCATGCAGCTAAATCAGAGTGCCTCAGCAGAAAAAATAAAATAGCTGCGCAAACAATATGAATTCTTGCAGAAAAGGTTTTATTTTCTTCCCTGTGTGCACCCTGCCTCACTTCTTCACTAAGTGTGGTGCATTCTTTGACTTCTGGCTTATATGTATTCATAACTTCTTCTACTGATCGTTGACTTTTCAGGTGCACATTTATGGATCTTCTCTCCATTGTTATGTTGTGGCCTTTTTAAAATAACATCTTTGGCTAAAGATCATTAAATGAAAAAAAAAATCACAAAATGCTTTCCTATATTTATTAAATAATGCCTTTCATTTTTATAAATAATCTCTTGACAGAGTAACAGACGGCTGGGATGTACATGATCTCTCTCGGCCTTATACAACAGTATCTTGTTTATCATCAAACCTCCTGTGCATCTGAAAGTATTGGGTGGGACAACTTTTACAAAGAAACAGTCCCTGCAGACGTTAACAGCCATTCCTGCTGTTCTTGAGCCACAAACTGCTTACCAGAGTATTTGTATGCCACAACCACATCAGGTGGATTAGCTTCAGACTCCTGGACTGCCAATAATTTCTAAAGAAATAGATGTCACCCCTTCAGGCTCTGTTGACAGATGTTTTCCAGATACATCAGCTGGGAAGCTGCAACCTTCACTTTTATGCTTGAGACTTAAAAAAAGCATTCTGAAAAATGGTCGTTTCCTCCCAAATTGCATGGCATTTTTCATAATGTCTCTGCTGACCTCGCCCTGATGATAATCCTCTTTTTCTATGGTTTTAGACAATCCTCTCTGTTCGGAAGAAAATAGTATCACTGACAACTAGAAATAAGAAAGCACAAAATAAATCTTTCCCTGCACCATTCCCCTTCTTTCCTTCCACTGCCAGACACCACTTAGGACCTGTCAAAAATCTAACTTCTGCTGGCAAGGACATGGGAGTGTTTGTGTTAATAAACACTGAAACCAGAAATGTTTCTGGGCAGGTGATGGACACTGCACTGCTCCTGCCTCCAAAGCCAGTAGTTTTAGATCCTGTCCTGCCATAAACTTCTTGTGTGAAAGTTGCTTAAGGTTAAAGCCACAAAAATTTTAGGATGTTTTATTCATATCTCAGATGTCAGGGCAATCTCATGAAATGCCAGTTTCCCTGCCTTTCTCTTTCCCCTCATGTCTTCATCACCTTCTTGCTTCTGGGGATTTACTGTAAAGCAAGTCACAGAGCTGATCTGGTTTGAATATCTTTCTTTGGCAGGGAGGAGGGGAGCATAATGTCGACAGCTCTGAAATATTTATTGCTCTGTAGCTTGCCTTTTCTTGCCAAACAAGTATAGATAGTGTGTAAAAGGAGTGGCTGGTCTGTAAAAGAAACCATGCAAATCTGGATGTTTGAGTGTGAAAGAGATGTTTCATACACCTAAGGAATGACTGGTAACTGAGTGGGCTGTGGGGTTTTTTTTCCTAAAACACTTAAGATGCTGGCTAGACTTTCCCAACTGCTAGCTATTTGAGAAAGCTCATAAAAGAACCCCTTTCACAGTAACAGCCAGCCTCAAAGTTTCCTAGTGCCATTTCTTTTCACTGTTAAATTACTTTTTGTCTGTGCAGTGTATGTTTATTGGTTTTGCTGCTACTGCTGGGCTGCAGATCTACCCACATTTTTATTTACATATTCCCAAGAATACTTTTTTGTTTATTTAAAACTAGGCTGGCTTTCAGAGACAGGAAAACATGCAGAGAAATGATCCTATCTAGGAAGGAAGCTCTATTGGACAACTTGGGAGTAGTTTTTTCTCTCTTGCTATCATGTGCTTTCTTTAAGGAGAACTTTCTTGATTTTGTTTATTTTATCTCTGCAATCTGGCACAAAAATGGAGGGTTTAGGAAACTGATACGTTATGAGCAAAGTGTAAAAATCATCTCTTCTCTCTAGGGAGAAAAACTAGTCCATGTGGAAGCCATATCAAAAAGTCAGCTAGATGAGTTCAAGCACCACATGGTTTTGATTCTACCAGAGATAAACTCATTATCATTAAAAGGTGTAGAACTTAATCTCACTGATAAAACAGTAATAAACTTCAAGGCATTTATTTAGCTTATGTAGTCAGTCCTCTCACCATCTAGAAAAGATCATCCCCCACCCACCCCACTCTCACCCAGGGTACTAATGAACAGGAAGCTAAGGGAGTCTTGTGGCTCATCACTTGTTGGAAAAGCAGATGGACCAAGAGATAAACCCAAGGGACATTGCAAACATAGTTCCCTGCTCAGCGTCCAAGCAGCTGGTCACCAAATTATGGGGGGAAAAAGGGAGATCCAGCAAGCCTTTCTTGCTGCTAAGAAGTGATGGACATCAAGAAATATGATTGTAACTTTGCTAGTGAAAGTGAAAAAAAAGGGAGAGAAAAATAAGGACTCAAAGAACTTTTACTGCCACTGGCAGGATTTTGAGGCAGTTAGGAAGCCTCACTCCCCTTCCACATCTGATTTTGACTGCTCCATTGCATTGGTGACTCCTCATGGCTAGTTAACTTCTGTTTAACAGCAGCTAATGGCAGTGCCCTAGAGGGAGGTGATAAACTTCACTGATCACTAAGCATGGTCTGCTATATTGGTTGACCTCAGTTTAATACAGGTTCTGCAGATTGTCTTTGTGATTTGGGGCAAATAAGGCTCAAATATATGCAGCTTACGTTTCCCATTACAATACACGAAGAATTGTATTTGTTCGTATTTTAGGAGTGGTTGGCGACTTCAGCGCTTGGAGATTTCTTTCCAATCCTGGTGAAGGAACACTTGTCTAGTACTGTGAAGCTTAAGAGCACTTCAAGTTAATTTTAGTTTAATTAGTGTAAAGTGTAGTTTCCTGTTCTTCTATTAAAAATATCTTTTGTAATAATAGATAATTATTCATACTGGATTTATAAAGATCTCTTTCAAACTTGAAGCTGTGGAGATAAGTGGACACACTTAGAGATTCGTTGCTTTTTTTTCAGAGAAAATGTTTCTGACTGTTAATACCACACAGAGAACACCCAGGGCAAGTACAACAACCCACGTATTATGTGATAAAAACTGAAGCAGCTATGCAGCAGGTATGGAAATGAAATTGTAATGAATGAGTAGAAATTAAAGCATTAAGCTGATTGCACACTTGATGGCTTTCACCACATGCTTGCTGCCTGGGGTTCAGACTTACCTGATAATGATCAGAGGAATGAAATACACCAGGAAAGCCACCACTGTCATGTACGGTATCCAGTAGGAGTCATCAGGCCAGAGAGCCCAGCACTGCACTTCCCCGTTAGAGAGCTGCCGTTTCCCAAAAATAATCAGAGTTGGTATGGAAAACAGGAAAGAGAGGCTCCAGGCCACTCCAATAAGCACTTTCGCCTGTCTTTCTGTGTAAGAGTCAAACAGACAGTGTTAGTGGGGTTGCTGGTGCGAGCAAACCCTTGCAGCAGTATTGACAGAAAGGCAGGGAGGAGGAGGAAACTCTGTGAAGAAAGGGAATTTTAGGCTGCAGCTGGCTGGTGCTGAAAAGACTTCAAAGGAGAATGGGGATTTCATCTCTTTCTCATGATAAATTGTCATGTCATTATGAGCTTGTATTTTGCAAGTTTTATTTAAGGATGCTTAGGGCCCGTAGAATCTGAAACACAATGAGAAAGGCACTGGTAAGGGTCAGCAAGTCAGAATAATGAATTACAAATTGTACCTCTATGCCACCAACAGACCATCATGAATGGATGTAAGGACTGCAGGCCTGCCCTACTGCATGCCTAGTGATGCACCTTGAAGTGAGGAAAATTGCAAAACATGCCCTATGAGGGAAAATGCCTCAGTTCAGGATCAGAATAAGACTGTAAAACAAGTTGCCTTTTACTCCAGCTGTGATTTTGCTGTCCCAAAGAAACATAGCCTGAAGAGCCTGGGCATCTCCTGCTCTTCTCTGTGTCACAGTGGGGACCAACCCCAGCTCCTGCTGATGAACCCAAGCCATGCCAAGGGTGGTCTCCTAACCATGAGAGAGGGCAGATGATGGTGCTCAAGTGCCCAGCCCTGTTTTTATCTGCTGCAACATACAGGAACTGGGAGATCCTGCTGGACCTCATGGTGAGGAACAGGAGCTGAAGGATCCCAAAACATCCATCAGGTTTGGTCCTCCTGATTTCCGGCCACTGCCAAATGGGGAAAAATAAGAGGGAAACCAAATGATGCCTGATGGCACCCACAGGATTTTGTAAATATTGAGGGGTTGGAGCAAAAAGTCCCAAGGCTTTAGTTTTCAAAACCCTGCATCTTCTGGATAAAATCCAGTTAGTTCTAGCTGAAAAGTGTGGGGGGAAAGGGCTGATCTGTGGAGTACCTATGATTCTCAGTGACAGTTATTCCTCCTCAGCCAGATTGCGAGAGGAACAGATGGGGACAGACTTTTTTGATCTGGGAAGCTTTAGTGTTCAAATACTTTATTGTCCTAAAAAATACCCGAGGTTGTGTGTGAAATAGAAAATCACTTTAAATTATGCATATCAAGAAGAATGTCTTTCCTCCTTGAAGCTCAAAGAGCAATACAAAAGCATGTGGGCGAAACATTCAAAAAGTAATTTTATGCTTTATAAAACATCAGTAGCAAATACTCAGTTATCCTGCTCATTTTTAAATGCTACCCACGTTCAGCAAAGTGAGGTCTTGCTAATCTAGGGCTTAAGAGAACTCTGATGACATCTGCGTAAGTGAGAGGGTTAGATTAAGGCTATAAATATTGTACAGGCAAAGGAGAACTGTGAAGTTTCCCAAAGCATAACAGAATAAACTTAGCAAAAGGAATATTAAGAATAAATTTTGCAAAATATTTCCTTACAGAACGGACATTTCAAATGTGAGCTAACTACTTAAAATACAATCATGCAAGCCTCAGCAGAGCCCACGTGTGTTTTTCTAACTGAAAAAGATCAGAGCTGGAAAAGAAACCTTTCTTTTTTTTACCATACAGCACTGACCTTAATTTGAACAGAACTGGGCAATTTGGGTTGGGCAAGAATAGTATTGTATCTTTATGTTTCATGACACATTTCCTGCAATGTCCATTTATTCTTGTTTTTAAATGTCCCTTTAGTTTGGTAGAATATGGCCTTGCTAGTTTAAAAGGCTTTACAGGGCACTGACATGTAAGCAGATTTTTGTTTTATCAGAGTAATATTAATTGTATGCCTCACCAGCAGGGATTTTTTTTATGTTGCATTTTTAATAGTTGCTTTAATATGCTCTAAATGCCAGAAAATCACATAACTAGAGCTATATCAATTACAAATAAAATCAGACAAAGAACAGCTTTTGAAGCACAATATTCAATTCAGCCAGTCTGAACATTTTCCTTTGGAATTTTTCATAGTTGGGTGCCCAAGACTAACTCCTGGGGCTGGAGTGGGAATCTCAGTTGTGAGCTCTGGCTCTGACTCTCCTAAAAGATGTTTCCATGTGACAGCCCCCTTTGCTCCGCTCCCACCACCCTTGCACTCTGACAATGGGTTTGAGTACATCTCCCTGCTCCCAGCAATATGAACAGGGAGTCACCTCTTGGAAGGAACTTTGCTTCCTGCCATTCTTTATTTTACATTCTTTTCTTAATGACCCTTTTGGTTGTAGAATTAGGTATCTCATAGTAAAAGCTTTAGGATTAGAAGGCATATTTCTTTCCCATTCTGCACTTTCTGTTCTCATTTTTGTATTTGCAAAGTATAACATATACAACTGTTGAAGTTAGTTTTCTTAAAAACCATACAAAGTACAGCTCATTGCAAATGATTTTTATCAGGACTTGAGGCTAGTAACTAAACCAGCATTAAAAAAAATTGTTTGACATTTTCAAAGTGAAATGTTTTTTTTTTTTTTTTTTTTTTAATGATATTTCAAGGCTACATGGAAACATCATTTTTCAAATCAGTAAGGAGAAAGAACTCTTTTGTTTCTTAATTGAAGGATTTCGGGGGGATGAGTGTTTCATTTTGGAAAGAAATTTGCCTCAGGTTGACTCAGAATTGTTCATGAAGTTCCTCTGTGTCATCACCAATGATAAAGATTTGTAAACCCTTTTGTTCTCTATCTGCAGAATAGCTAAGAGGGCATTTCAAAAGCATCCCACATGGCACCTCTGCAAGAAATAGCTGCATGCAAAAGGTGATTATTTTATTTATATTCCAGAAAGTTGCTATGATGAATATACCTCTCTAGAGCCTTGTTTTGGATTTACAGCTGCCTTTGTTTTTCCTTTGAACACAGTTTTTGCTTGTGCATCAGTGAGTAGCCAGCCCTTGCAAGAGGCAGGTGGGTTTTGTTAGTTCTCTCTGCTTGTGACCTCTTTCCCCTACCCAAACCTGCGCCCAACTGATGATTCTGCTACCCTCAACTGGGGAAAATGTCTGCTCTTCTCCAGTCCAAAAAAATAAAAAAGGAAAAAAACCAAAACTTTGTGGTATAGGTATAGGAAATGGGATTAAAAAGGGCTTTTATGAAGATTTGAAGTGATTTTTCCTGGTTTCTTTTTCAACTTCAAAGTGCTTTTCAAAGATTAACCATCAAATTCTTCACTATGCCTAGGCGGTAATTTAACAAGTGCTGCTTTTCCCGTACCATGCATAAAGAAGAAATGCCGGTGGGTCTGTCCCACAGCTCATCCTGCTCAGCCAGCAGGTTTATGAGCCCTTCTGCAGAAGCTGTAGAGCAATGTCACCCCTCCCTAAGCCCACAGGGAAAACCTTGATATTCATCTCCCTGTTCTGAAAAAGTCGATCTGCACACTGGGGAATATGAAGCTAAATTTCACACAAGTATTTGAAGCTTTCAGACCTTAACATCTGCCAAAGCTGCACCACTGTCTCAGCTGTGATTGACTCATAGGTTTTTAAGGCCAGGAAGAACCATTAATCTGATCCCCTGAATAGAGCCGTCTGGCGAAAGCCATCATTACTCCAAAACAGGAATGATATTTGCATCTGATTAAAGCACATCCTCCAGACCTCATGGTTCTTGTAACTGTTCTTCTTCCTCCCCACCTGCTATTTCTGTTTTTTCACTAAGTACAACACACTTAACGCCCCACTTTGGCTCTCTAGGAAAGAAATAATTTTCTTTAAATGGTACTGCTAAGAGGCCAGGATATATCTGAGTGCTGTAAAAAAACCTGAAACCAAACAAACAGAAGAAATTATAAGAAACAATAGCTATCCAAACTTATATGCTGTATCTTTTGAAGATATATCAAACCATTGTATGAATTCCCAGTACCACACTCGCCCTCCAACTTGTTTTTTAATGTGAATAAATAGACAATATAGAAGTTGCAGCTCCTACAGTCAGTACAGTGGTACGAGGGATAGCTTTTGCCCATAATAACCTTCTAAAAGGTTCTAAAAGTGCTGGAACATAATGAAAACCACCATACTTTTTAAAATGTCATTTCATTCTTTGCTAACACAATACTTATAAAAACTGCTGAGGGCTAAGTGGAGTCTAATAAAACTTGAAACCACAGCTCCTTTGTTATTTGGAAAACTGTAACAGAGTTCAAACGTAGCTAGAGCAGAAATGAATAATTCATAGCAACAAGGGTAAGAATTTTGAAAACTGGAAAATTATCCAGTAACATCTATAGCAGTAACAAGGTACCGAAATTCTCCTACCTCCTTGCAAGAACTTCATGGGGTAAACTATGGCATGATACCGGTCTATGCTTAGTGACACGAGGACATAAGTCGAGGCATAGAGAAGGACCACCTGGGGCAGAAAGTATAATGAGACAGCAGCTGAGACACATCTATTGCAGAAGGTGATGTCAGCAAGGACTCTGAACTAGGAATGTTTCAAAACTTAATGAAAGAAACAAGAAAGAAAAAGCAAAACCCTTCCTTGTATATTTACCTAGGTATTTTTCCTTTTTCTTGTCCACAAAATTTAAAAGATTTAATATGCTTTAACTAACGTGTTTCATCTTTAAATGAACATTTTCAGCATTTAGCACTTTTGCTTCTAGAAAAAAAAAATCTATACAGCATTTTTGTCAGAGTTTACTGCTATGAGGACACAAAGCATGGGGATTTTTATACCTGGAAGTAGCGAACGACCCTGCAAACGATATCAGGGGCCATAAAATCTCCAGTGTAGCGCCAAATGATGTCAGTCATTATGTTGATGAGTCCTGTGAATGAATCTACAAAGAAATTAAGTGAAGAAGCATTAAAAGAAGCAAATACATTACAGCAGGTGAACCACAGAGGCAAATACGACCCTTGGGATGTATCAGCTCCCCAGTCCTGAGGCATGTCAAGCTGTGACCAGTCAGCCTAGTACGGTACAGGAGCTGGGAAAGCTCAGAAAAACACTCCAAAGGTAGTGCCTAAGTGTGCCAGCTTGATTCTAACTGTGACAAATACTGAAAGACTTAACATCTTTTATTCTTTTTCTGTTATTTCAATTTAAAAGTCTCCTGCGAAATCACCTGGACTGGCAACCAAATGCTGCTAAAGTTAGTGGAAATTTTGTCAGGAGTTAATTTGCAAACTTAATTAATTAATGACTAACCCTGTCTTGTCAGCTTAAAGTTAACCTACTTATGCCTGTACTTCTGTATTTGCCAAATTAAATACACCTCAGGCTATCTTTTCTATTTTTTTCTTGTTTTTTCTTTCCGTCTCGTAAGAAAATCTAAGGAGATGTTCCAGCCTTTGTTTTGCTTCTTATTGAGCAAATGAATGCTCATAGAAATGCACATTTTACAAAAGAATCACAAGAACTGGTACTCCTGTTGTACATATGGATGATATTAAGTTTTGTCTTTAAAACCAATTTCTCTCACTTGGACAAGATAAATGTTTTCAGTGCAGTCCATGTAAGAAAATGTGTACCAATCCAGTGTCCTGCCCCTTCAAGTAAGCATGTCGTGTTGCTCTTGCACAGATTACCACAAAGGGAGAAAAGAGGTTAGGAAAACTATTTTTGTAATTTTTCAGGAAAAAACCAAGCAATATGAAGAAACAGCTACAATCTATATTAAAAAAAAATAAAATTGAAGTGGTGAGGTAAAGTGTTTCATTTTGATATCACTATTTTACACATTCAAAAACCATCTCTAAAGTTTAGTGTAGTAAAGAGGTTTTAACCTCCATATCAGAAGATTTTGATTTGAAATGTTTGCCTTTGGAAACAAGATGTTTCAACAATTTCAAAAAAACCTTTTGATGAATAAAGAGTTTGAGACAGTACTTCCAAGCAAACAGGCATGTGTTTTGCAAAACAGGTTTCTTCTAAGCCCTTTCAAATTACAGAAATTTCCGATGCTTCTAGCCAGAAATTGAGATTTCAGCTTAATGCTTCAGAAAGAGCAACCTGTTTTGCTTCACTGGAAAATCAGGGTTATTTTTTCTGTATCAGTAATCCTTTATCTCCTCCTTTTCTTCTTTCATGTATCTTTTCCTTCAAGGCTCAGTTCAAAATTAAATTAGTGTAACTACATTGCCTCCCTCCTTATGACTATTGTTCAATTAATACTGGTTTGCTCTTTATTCTCACAGTGTTTCCCAACCTCGTTTTCTCTCTTTTCTCTCTTCCCCTGCCTCCAGAGAGAGTCTGGATCAGAGACAACCTCCAGAAGGAAATTTGTGGTTTGAAACCTTTTGTTAAATATTGTTCATTGATTCGGGTGACTGGGTAAGGAATGATTGTTCCTCTGACGAGTATAGTGGCTTTAAGACTTTACTGAAAAGACCGTAAGCGTATATAATTAAGGTGGTCTTTGAAAAAACCACACGGTTTAAGTGTTTCAAAAAGTGAAATGCGTCCTCCAGCAGTGGTTCCAGCCCATCCCTTCCCCTTTCCTTACTCCTGAATTATTGATTCATATTCTTTCTCTCTACAGTAATGAAATATACATTGGTTCAAAGTATTACACATCAATAGAGCTTCACCTCAGGGTATCCTCTGGCTTTTGATGGCCTGAGCATCTGCCAAGCAGGTGCTAAATCAGGGTTCAGCTTTCCTCAGGAGGGTGAGGGCACAGAGGCTGCCCTCCCTTACCAATCTCAGTGCACTGAAGAGGAAAGGGAAGAAGAATGGACAGCACCTTAGCTATCTCCTCATTTCCCTCTTCTCACCACTGTTTCCTATCCCTTTTCAATGCATCAGGAGAGTGCTTTAGAGGTGCATCCTGCAGCTGTGGTGGGAGTTGGGACAGCGTCCTGGTGGTTTCCTTCAGTAAGCAATTTGGCAGTCCCAGATAACACACTTTCAGCTTATGCCCACATCAGCTTCTTAGTTTGCATCAGGAGTGTGGTTTTTAACCTGTGGATGGCCCCCACTTCACTGGTTCATGTGATGGAGATCCACAGGGGAATGAGCCTTCATTCAGCCGATGCTTGGCCCAAAAGTACTCTCCAGGGTTGCCCTCCTTGCATCGCACACCATGCAGCTGCCAGCTAGTGCTCTGACTGAGGAACCATCGCAAAGTTCATGCAGCAGAAGCAGATCCCTCTCCACAAATGTCAGATGTGGATATCAGCTCTGTCTTTTTCATGCTACAGGTCTCTTCCCACTGCATGTCATTACCTACAAATATATCCATAGTCTTAAGTACTTCAGGAGCTTTAAAGACAACTCAGAATTTTCTTTCTCTTGAGAGCCGTTGAGTGAGGTTTTTCAGGTGACTACAGAGGCTTTTAAATGAGGCTTAAACTTCACAGCTTTTTTGTGCTGACGGTCTCAGCTCCTCTCCCCCAGCAGTATGTTTTAAGAGCTCTCTCTGCTGAATTTCAGAATTGTTGTGGACGGCTCATCATGAACCTCCAAGCACGTGCCCCTGAACACAACACACATGTGCGTACCAAAGCCAATGCACCCAGCTGTGCATGTGGGCCAAATTTAGCCAGTTTTCTCAATGCCTTTCAATTATAGAAACATTCTCCCACACAATGTCCTCATGCCCTTCTCAGGTTTTAGAAACATCACTTGTCTTTTCAATCCTAAAAATACCAGACCAACTTTTCTCAGAGGCTCCTTCAGCCCTCTGCTGCCTGCTCCAGAGGGTGTTTCTTGTCCTCTCTCTGCAAAGGAGCAGGCTCTCTCAGTATGACCCAACCACACACCTCTGGAGGATTTGTCCTGCAGACTTTATACAGGGCCACCAAGTAAACAATATGCCTTGCCCCGGTGATCAGACAGCACGTAGGGAAAATGCAGCAAACCTACAAATTATGACATAGGATTGCTGTATACATTCTGATCTGTTGCTTCTGTGCGTCATTTTCTGTTATGCCTCTGTTACTCACTCTCTAGTCAGCTAAATGGTGTCCCCTGTGCTAAGCATACATCATACCATCAGCAGTATTTCTTGTCCTCAATGTCCAATCTGGCCATTGCTTGCTCTGCGCCCTTCCCTTCGCCAGAGCCACAAGTACCTCGTGCAAACTTCTGTTAGTGATTTTGACATTGAATGTGCTTCTCATTATGCTGTTATCTTACTGCTCATCACACCCTCAATAGTTAGACTTTATATTTTTCACACCTTCACAAGACTTCATCTCACAACCCCTTTTTTACAAAAAGCCCCAATGTGCCAGTGGTATAAACCTGGTACAGAGATCATGAATTGACAGCAGACCTTTTGCCTCTGTGAGATGAATCCTCCTCACCCTTGTATCATCTCAGATGCATTAACATCCATGACCACAGAATCCTAAAATCCTCATTTGCCATGTAATTTGAATTGCTGTAATATATAGAGGTCAGTGCAAGGAAGTCAGCTGGTTTCAGCAGTGACATCTCAGCAGATCACACATTCCCTGGCTGCTTTTGGCAAGCTTACACCTCAAACTGTGTCACTGGATTGCATCGTTGCCATCCTAAGTGGTGAATGTCAGGTATAGAAAGCTAACACATGCAATACATTGCTCTAAACCTCAGTGTCCTCATTAGTCTGAGTATCCTCACCACTCCTTACAAAGCTGGTGCCTTGCGTGTTAGATACTTGTGCTCTTTCACTGATGGATGTTCCTGGGCCAAATGGCACCAAGGTCGTTTCTGAAAACTATCCTAAACAACCTTCACTCATAGCTGTGTACAAGCTTGTCACTGTCACTGCTTTCTTAATACTCTTCTAGATTTTTTTTACTAAGCAGTGGTGTGTTTACTGTGGTTCTGTGTCAGCATTGCTAGGCAACAGTGGGGTTATAGGTTCATTTAATTACTCAGAAAAATAGGCAGAAATTCAATTAATGAATCTATTCTCTTTTGATACAAAATAAAGATGCCAGCAAGTGATAATTTGTGACTTTTAAGCCAAATGTATATTCAAAGAAGGACACAGATGAAACAATTCCTTGTTGACGTGAAAACATGGCACTAGTGTGATAGGAATGGAAGAAGGTTGCTCTTGAGGGGAAGTGGATTTTCTATAAACAAATGTAAAAGAAAAATTCCATGAGATTTCAATAATAAGAAAAAGTAGAGGGAGGTAGGGAGGAAAGATAGTTTTGCCTTGGCAGAGGAAGGGAAGAATAGCTTCATAGGTTTTATGCGACTGGACAGGTTCGCAACCCTTTATCTGCCTTCTCCCTGTTGCCACCATGGCCACAGCCAGTCCTCAAAGGCAGAACTAGTGTCTGCCTTTACAAACCTGACAGTATTTCAAAATGAAGCATTTTGAGACAGCATTTATCAAAAAGGCCAAGAAAATGTCTGAAAAGGAGAAAACACCCTGTTGTTCCCAGAGGAGACTGAAACATGCTGAATATATAGCTACAGCATCTGTTATTGGAAAATATGTCAGGTTCTAAAACAACCTGTGAAAATCCTGGGCCCTCAAGGCCAACATAACCCAAGTTTCCATCATGCTCAGTGAAATGCTTTTGGATTTTTTTATGGGCATGACTGAGTGCAGGCATTGCCTCTACACTCTTGAGCCCAGGAACCGCTTGGTTCAGGATGTGATTGCAGTAGCTTGGGTGGTGGTATGACTGATCTCAGAAATGTAAAAAAGAAATCACTGCCCTTGAAGGGACAAATCTGAATGTCAGCTTGCTGTTGCTGTGAGTGAAAATAAATTTTGTGCCAAAAAGCCCTCCACAGAGATGGAAGTCCAATATAGAAAGCAAATGGAGGTAATTAGCGATTTGGCATGGGACTAGAGACAGGTTACAACTGTCTCAGATAATATGTTCATAGAAATTCATTGACTTGATGGTATTGCCAAAGGGATGTACCTTGTGCAGACCTCAGGATATTCCTTTCATTACAACTAAGGAGGTAAAGACAAAAATCTGTGCTAGCAAGTCTGCAAGAAAATATCTCTATCATTTGATTATTAGCACTGACACCACTCTAGCCTCAAGACACTTACCCTTAGGATGAAAGTCTTTTCTGTCAGAAGTGGAAAGCAGATTGCTGGTAAGCTGTGATGGGTTAAAAAGCTTCACATGTCATCTCAGCTGCAGTTTCATTTTCCCCTGATGAGAACAGTTCTATTAAGTTGGATGTGGTGATCCATGACTTCGTGGTGAAGCTGTGCCTCTTACTAAAATACCCTCTCTCTTTTCATGGCACTTGCAAAGTGATTCCATTTTAATGAGGCATATTTTGTTCTGCTTTGTTGGTGGCACCAAGCTACACAAGGCACCACAACATTTTGTAAGGCAAGATAAGGGGGGAAAGCTCCTCATCAGGGCTGAGCATTTCATATGGCTCTTTGGCTCCTTTTTTTTTTGGACCTCATGATGTGCATTCCCATCACCTACGACTCCCCAAACACTGTATCCTCTGGAAGCATCAGAAGCAGTTGATCACTAACAAGTGAACAGAGTGATGGACCCTTAAAAACAAAAGTGGCATCATTGCCCTATGATAAAAAGAAAGTCCTGTTCATGATTTTTGAACTGATGAGGCAGCTATTGCTGATCTGCCTTTGCTGCTCTCTATCACACTTGATGTGCTGTCAGCTAATCAGAGTCAGTACTGTGAACTTGCCTTGCAAGTTAGCAAAACCTCTCTCTTATATTTCTACAGGCCTGAGGATGCAAGCTACTTAAGTTAGGTGTTCTTAGGGGTCCTGAAGGTTGGCTTGAGTACAGACACAGGGCAGAGAGGGCAGGAGAAGCTGCCCTACCTCCTGCAGACACCCCTGCACCTTGTTTTCTCCCACTCTTCCCATGGTCTGTGCTTTCCACTGAAAATTTCACAGGTAGTTTGCAAGTATTCACTGCACTAGAAATAATTTTGCAACCACATAACCTAAAAATTATACACAGCCCTCTGATCTCATTCAGGAGCTGACAGTGAAATAATTTGTGTCCCTGCTCTGGGAATCTGTAGGACAAGACACTTCTAAGATACTTAGAAGATGCCTTTTCAAATTCAATACATTTTAGCTCTTTAAACACTGAGCCATGAGAGCCTGGTGTGTGGCCTCTCCATGCAGTCATGGTGAAGCGAGGGGCTGCATGTGTAGCAGGGTGGGTGCAAGGGCCCTAAGCACAAGAGTTGCCCTCATGCTTTTACCCTTTGACAATCTATTCCTCCTCTTCACAACCACTCCAAATGCATTTGTCAGAGTTTATGGTGGTTTGGAGCCCCTTGCTCCAGCACTGCAGAGCATCTGGGCTCCATGCTGGAGATGGGGCCAATAGGGAGACTGGTTGGCAACCCCAGGAGTTGGCCTGAACCTGCCAAACCTGAATTTAACTATTTTAGAAGTGTTGATGTGAAGCAGATATGGTTGTGTTTACACAGGATCCCAGCTCTCTGGCAAAGGGACAGAAAGTGTGAGCCAAAATCTGGGGTGCACTAAGTATTTGTGGGAATCAGCAAGGACACCCACAAGCATTTTGTTCCATTGTGGTGCCTGCATTGGAGCACACGTGAGGCAGCAGTTTTGTCACAGATACCAACAATGTGTACTGTGCTGCTCTTGGACATTTTCTCTTTCAAGCCCGGCAGCCTGGAACAGAACACCAAATGTAATGGATGAAGCAAAATACACTTGAAAATTGTCAAGAGAAAATCTGTTCAATTGACTGGTTAAAGCTATGCAGAATTTTTTTTGTGACAGAAGTGGTGATTTTTTTTCTTTCCAGCTCACAGGGAGTGACAGGAAATTTTGTTGAAACTGCGTGAGCATCTAATTTATTTGTTGCATTTCTTATATTTCTGCTCTGAGATCTACTTTCTTATGGGATGAGGCAGGCCCTGTTAGGCTAGATGTTGTAAAGGATGGACACAGTGAGGCTCCAGCCTCACTTCATGGCTCATCCAGGTTGAAAGATGAAGGGCTGAGAAAAGCATATACTGCACAATACCAACCTCTTAAGAAACAGCACTTACAAGAGAGCTGGAAAACAGGTCTCTAGGAATTAAAATTCAATGTGTCCTGCCATTGTGAATGGCACTAAGGTTTTGTTTAATTTGCCTTTATTAATGTATCTCTTTCTACCATTATGTCCTACTTCACCACTGCTGAGGAGATACAGCTGGAGGGGGCTGAACTGATCGAGCAGTTCTGCCAGGAAGGAGCATGGCACCCACCAAAACAGGGCAGGATAATGGGAGCAGCAGCAGTACCTCAAATGCAGTGGAGGTGGGCAAAAAGGAGGGCTTGGTCACCACAGCAGCAGTGGTCTATTATTCAGAAAAACTGGTTCCTCCCACACAGATGAAGAAACAGCTGGAGAATTTTTTTGTAAAACCAGGATGCATTATGAACCAGTCAGGACAGTAAAGGCAGGTAATTTTCATTCAAATGTCCCTTACTTCAGACCTCTGCGGATACTATGGTTTGGGATTGGTGGTTGCCCTTAAGGGGAATGTGCGAGGGCAGATGAAGTTGATGATGATTCTGAGCCCTAGGACAAAGTTTTCACTTCCCATCTTGTGTTACTTGCACGTGGATGAGACCACTGTCTAATAGATAAAATATTATTTTGTCCCGTGCAGTTGCTCAGTGGGTCATTCTGTGTAAAGCGAGAATTTTTTTCTTAAGAGACTGTATAAAATAAGCTGAATGCAGTCTCACACTAGGGTTTAAAGAGTGGACAAAGACCTTCAGCTGCTGTTTATGCAATAGGTAACAGCAAACCTACAAAAACCATGGTGAAGGTTCTATTGGGTCCTGTGGCTAGAGGTTTTGAAATAGGAATCAAGCTTCTCTAGGTATATGAAGATGTTACTTAGGCATGCCTGATTATGGGATTCAAATTTAAGCAAAAACTAGTGTTTCATCACTATTATATACCTGTTGGAATGCAGCTCACTAATTTAACTCCCCTTCTCTCCTTTTAGCAAAGTAGGTAGAAAGAACAAAAGCTTTGGAAGGGGGGGAAACCCTGCACAGGTGAGCCTCAGTGTAAAGACAGAAGATATCCTCCTGTGGATCAGTTTGTCTTACTAAAACACAGGAAAACAAGGATATGCTTCCTCAAAAAACATAGGAATCACACTGTTTGTAATTCATTGCTACTTTATTTATTTCAAATGGTGCCTGTACTTGTAGCGTTTTCAAGAAGAAAAATTACCTTCTAAGATACCAAGTACCAAACAAGTATATTTTAATTTTTTTCCTTCCCAAGATCTTGTACATAGATTCTCCCATCATGTCTTCTAAATCTTCTATACCTTTTGGCCAACTCTTTACCTCCAGTATTTAAATGACTGCATGTTCATATCTTGGTCACAGCAGCAACTGCATGATTATTCTCATCTACAAAATGTGAACTATTCTACAAATATTTTCTGTTGAGGCAGTTCAGACATCCTGGTCATTATAGTCATTAAATACCCACACTTACAATGCTGCCTTAGTTGGCTCGGATATTGTTGATGCAGATACTTTAGTCTAAGTAGGAGTGGTAAGGACAAAGCCTTCTTTCTTCCCTCACAGCAAACTGTAAATCAGACTCCCATGGTGCTCAAGCAAAGATATTGCATGCTGCAGCTCAATTTTTATTGAAGCTTAGGCTTGCCATTACAGAATAGTAGAATAATGCTTTTTTCCATTGTTGTATCTGCTTTGTCTCCCCTGGTGTTTGCTCATAGTATGAACAAAAGCATACTGTTAAGATCCGTTGGTGAATTCTGGTGTAAAATCATCATGTGGAAAAGGTGGATCATGTAAACACACCCTGAGCTGTTTTCCATTAAATATGCTGCAATGCCAGAACCGGCTGAAAATTCGTTACATGTGGTCTGGATCTCAGTCCTATAATTGAGCTGAACATGGCCAAAATGGACTACTAAGCATTTGGTCTTAATAGATCAACTAAGTCTCTGTAGTGCCACATGATATCTTTGACCTGAATTCCATAGATCCTGGTAATCATTTGTAAACATTTGGTATCCAGGTAGGCAACGCAGCTAAAGGAAGTGACTCTCCAGAGAAAACCTGTAAAACACATGAACATGAGTCGGACATATTGGCAGGTGATAAAGTACCACATGAAAATGTTGGATGTCTTGTCCTACAGCCCTTTGCAAAGATGGGTGAAAGGAAATGTGTCAGTGTTATTGTTAGTGACACAAAGACAATATAAGTAAGTAAATATCACTGCTGTAATATGCAAGAGGGGAATAGAAAAACCGGTACCTTCTTAATGTAATTTTAGTGCATGTAAAGGCTATTTCCAGAATAACTTTTGTTCGATGGCAGCTAGAAGTGCTGCAGTACAGATGATGGACTAAAAGGTGTTAATGATGTAATATACATCTAATGTCAAAAGTTTAAAGCCTTGTCTTTTAATGGGAGCTAATGAGATCCTAAGTGATGATTCCAAGTAAAGCACAGTCATTATGGCCATGCTGTTGGCAGCACGGTGCTGGTGCAATCCTGTTTCTCAGCATTTACTGCCAGCACGTGAAGAAGCCAGGTAGCAAACTCCACACACCTACCTTCATTTAATAATGGAAGTCAAACTTTCATGTAGAGTGACTGTAAAATAAATGTTCTCTGTGACAGATGACAATCCTGCCTGGATATCCATCAAGGAATGAAACAGGAATCCACAAAATTTAGAGGCAACATGTTTTCCAAGAAATTCAGAAAGAAATCCCCTTCCACCCTTAATGCTGAAATGTGGGACCCAAAGGATTATATACAATTTATCTGCCAAGAACCTTTTATTTCAAACTAAACCAAAAACAAACATAGCACAGCTGTCATTAGGATTTGAATGTCTGAAACAGGCTGAAGGTAGGAAAACCATAATCAGTCCTTCAGGACCACAGAACAATTCTGTAGCTGTCAAAACAAAAATTAAGGCTTCCTATAAACCGGCATAAATTGGCACAGGAAAAGCTGACTTCTGCTGATGTGGAAAATGCATAGTTCAGTCCATTGACTGTCAAGTGTATCTACAAAACATACTCAGCGCCACCATTGGGCCACAGGAAAGGTTAAGAAAACAACCTTCATAAGGCCATTAATACAACCTTCCTAAACCATCCTAATGTCTGCTTTTGTTCTGGAGCCCCACAGAAAACCCCTTGTTTATCTCTTGTCGTTCATGTTTCCCTGTGCTTCACTACATGCAACAAGAATAAAACCCTACCTGCTCTTGCACTCTGCCCTGTTTGAAAAATGAGGTGTTTTAAAGAAAGTAATTTATGAAAAGATGCATTAAACGGGACCATTGTTTTTGCAGCTTGACTTAGAGATGCTGCTGCTCTGTTTCCCCAGACAATGTTACTAATATGAATAAAGGCTATCCCTACGGCCCCCCATGCACTGTGTCTGATCTGTGGCACTGCATGGACCTGCTGCATCAGATGTTGTCGTTGTAGCCACGTCAGACCGTTCTGACAGCGCTGGATGTAGACGCTCCTTCCCTGGGCTCCCAAAGTGTTCAACCTGAGACCAATATGAGGGAACAAAATGCCTCCAAGACCTACACAGAGCTTTGCTATAATGGAGTTTCCCCATCAGTGTCAAAAGCATTTGGATTTCATCTGAGTTTTAGTTTAAGGGCTAAGCCAGCCAGCCCGCAGCTGTGTCAAGGTTGCAATCACAGCCCAAAACTTAAACCCCAGCATGTTAAAATCATAAAAGACATTGTTTTTTTCAAAACTTCTGGCTTCTTTTTGTGACCAAAAATGCATGAGTACCTTTGAGATGAATAACCAGATATTTGGATTTTCCCTGCAGGTAATTCACTAAGATTGATTGACTATAAAGAGTGTAAACAACAACTCTAATTTGAAAGCTAAAATCAATTGACTTGTGCCTTTTCCATATCCTGTCAGTCAACATCCTAGCAAAGTACTTCTGAAATAAGAGTGTCTTCCCAAATGATGAATGAATATGAAGTTTTATGTTTGTTTACAATTCACACTGAAAATGTAACTGTGGGAAAAACTTCATGAAGATCCAAGTATATTTATCTGCTTCTGAAGTAATGAATAGTCAAGAAGGGATGTAAGTATTTTTACAAACATCTTAGGATCATGGAATTATTTAGGTTGGAAACAATCTTTATGAGGAATAAATAGCATAATCCACAGACTTCATAAATTCAGCAATATGAAGAATTCATAACTCCTATCATTCAAGAATATTTTCTGCAAAGCACAAAACATATTGTGGAAATATTGTTAGTTGGAAACAATGATAACCTACCAAAGCACTCAGCTGAAAATGTATTTGGTATACTAATGAGTGGGTGTTTAAGGATTTGAAAATACAGTTGAAAATGCAAAACTCTATCTTGCAGGAGTCCGTTCATTTGGGACATTTCAGAATGATCAAATTAGTCTTGAGCAAGAACAAAATATTTTGTTTGTGATATTATCTGCACAAAAGAGGTCCAATAGAAGAACTCAAAACCATTTCCTTTTACAGATCCTTTCAAATTCACATTGACATTATAAACCATGTAAGTGGAGCATGGAGTTATTTAAAAGCATACCTCCAAGGAGTATGGTTTTGGAAGCATGACTTTGGTTTTCTGACGATCTTGTTGAATCGATTTTTTCCAGTCTATTTGTATTAGCTGGGTAGAGCATTCACAGAAATGCAATTGTGTATTGTAATTTGACTTTGATCACAGTAATTTTCTTTCTTGTGTCTCTCAAGCAGTCTTCTAGAAAATACAGCAGTAATGGTATGCAGCAGTGGATATTGAACTGCTTGCAAGCCACTCAGGCAGCTCATAAAAACATTATTAAAAGGCAAATGCCCTTTATGCTCATAACTTCTAAACTACATGAGCTGAAGTGCCTTAATACTTCTAATGCATTGTAATATATTGAGATGTGCTCTCTTGGAGCTGGTGTCGTGGCTTTCCAGCTGACAGCTTGTGCTGTCCTGCCAGTCACCAGCTTGCTTTGACTGTGCCTTTCCCTCCAGTTCAAGAAGTCAGGAGTCTGAGCGTGGTTTGCTGGGAAACTCAGTGATTGGCAGGAGGCACATACGTTCTTTCTGGAGTAATCTCTTATCTCCTAGAGAAGGAACCTTTTCAGAGCATTTCAAAGCATTTCCCTTCTACTAGTGAATGTTCTCCTCCCAAACCATGAAGGCTCTGGAGATGCCCAGTCCTGCAAAGGTGCTTTGGCTCACCTGCTAATGTGAATCTGCCCCCAAAGTGAGAGTTCTGGGAGACCTGTGAAGGCCTTAGACGGCAAGAGCATCTTCTGTGCCCATGTGCTGTGTGTGTTTTACTGGGTAGAATAAAAATGGAACCATTTCAAAGATATCCCTGATGTTCACCGAGGAAGCAGCAGAGTGCTTTAGTTTCTGGTTGCATTAAACAACAATCTTCCCATTTCCTAAGGTCATTTCTTGCCTGGCAACATCCATGAATGTTATGGATAACCCTCAGACATATGAGTCTTCTCCTTTACCTGAAGAATCGAGACAGCATCTGAGGATGTGCTTTCTCTCAAAATCAGACCCTGTGCAGGTGACCTGCAACTTTCCCCAGAAAGAGGAGAACAGCAAGACTTGCTATACATTTCAGCAGCTGAATGAGTATTGCCAGTACTTACAGTGTGCTGGGGAATTTTCCATCATGGTAGCTGTCCTGGGTTAGTATATTCTTTTCCCCATTGTAGAGTTTTAATTTTTTCTAAATTTTGCTGTAATTATCTTCATATTTTTCTCTATCTTGCCTATTTCTTCTGTAAACTAAGCATTTAACTTTATGCTGTTTACAGGGTCCAGGTTTTGTGGCCTTAAGAAGTATTTCTACAAATTGCAGTTATAAAGGATGCAGGATATATTGGAATTTCTAAGACATTTGCACAGGCAATAGGCACCATTCTAATCAGTATCAAATTGTCAACATATGATTTACTTTTTCAGTTGGCCTCAAGATCTTTATCCCAAATAACAATTTCTCTATTGGCGTACAATTTCCCCTAAAATGGAAATTACTTTTCCTTTCAATGTATTAGGGGAATATACTTCCCCTTTAATAGTGAGTAAACTGTACTGCCTTCATTTCCTACTCTCCACTACTCCCTTCCCCATTCTCCACTTCCAGCTCTAAATGTAGATATTTGTTAATTGGATAACTTTGGCCTAGATAGGAGTGTGAGTGTTCCTCTCCAAAAGAGCACTTTAAAGTTATTTTCAGTGGTAGAGTTTATGTTTCCACCATAACCAAAAGAAGTTAGCAGGCAGAGGGCTGAAATTCAGTTTTAAGTACAAAAGTCATTTCATGCGCCATGCCTTTGGACATGGTATGCACCATGTATAGTAAGGTAGCTTCAGAGTGCAAACCATGCTTTTAATGCCATTACTGGCAGAAAATCCATACTTAAGGCAATATACTCTCACTTTTCCCTGCTCCAGACACAGTTTCCTAACAATTCCATGCTGATTTCCATCAACCATCCATTTTCTCCAAGGCCTCAGAAGACAACCAACACTGAACCTTGTCTCACCCAGCCTACCACCAGGTCCCAGTAAGCTGGGACACATGCCCACACTACTTCAAAACTTCTGGTTTAACAAGCATTTGGTAGACATGTAAGTGCCTTTGAAAAATACCCAAGGGGTGTAAAATCTGCTCTTTTTTGAACAAATCCAGCTGGTTTATTTACTGCATAGAAGGCAAACTGGGGATTTGGGAGGCAGTTGATGAACACCGTTTTGTGGTGTCCCATTGAACTTGTCAAGCTGTAAGTATCAGCATACCCATGGCAGGGAGACTTAAGAGATGATCTTAACTTACAGCCAGATTGCAAAGGCACAGGATACATAACTGATTTGTTTGTCTAAGAAGCTTCAGTGTTTGAGAGATAAGATTTTACAGCATATTATGAGAGGACACTTCAGAGAAACTAGGTTGATGTGCAACTGATGTGGTTGTCACTTATTAATATTAGATTAGACACCTTGGCAAAGCAAAGATTTCAGGTGGGTAGTTTCATCACTGTGCTGTCTTTTGTGCATTAAAATTTCATCACAGTTTCTGTCTTAGAGCAATGAGATTTGCCACTAATAACTCTTTGACACAAAGAAACTTAGTTGATATTTGAGTATCACAACCTCATCAGAGCAGATCATCAGAGACTGGAAATGCATGGATTCCATGAGTAGATTGGTGCTGTAGCAGAGTCTTCATGGGTCCCATGCATTCAGTACTGTGAGAATTATTTCAGATGGAGTGTGCCATCTAACAAGCTCAGTACTTACAATGTGTCAAGCTTGCTGTATGCCTGCATGTGCTTCTGTCAGGGATGAGCAGGAATCCAAATTTAAATTGATCCTCTAAATGAAAGACAGAAGAAGTGTTCATGATGCTCCTTTTAGAAAGACCCTTACTTTACCAGGGTTATGTACAAAGCTGTCCTCAGCAGTTGTTACACTGGATTCCATGCTAAGGATGAGGGAAAAAGCCACTTTGCTTTTCAGCCCTTTTGGAGGGAATGTGCTACCAACATCCATGAGCAAACGACTGTGACCTTGCAGTTCTTGGGAAAAGGATTTTAAAAAGAGAGAATGTCCTCTTGATATTTAAAAGTCTTGCATGTTTCATTAAAACAAAGAAGACTGAGCAGCAAATGACAATTCTTGTATTTCAAAATAACTTAAAAGTTATTTTCAGTGCTGGAGTTTATGCTTCCACCATAACCAAAAGAAGTTAGCAGGCAGAGGGCTGAAATTCAGTCTTAAGTACTCAAGTTGTTTGATGCACCATGCCTTCGGACATGGTATGCACTTACAGTAAGGTAGCTTCAGAGTGCAAACCATGCTTTTAATGCCATTACTGGCAGAAAATCCATACTTGAGACAATATACACTCACTTTTCAAGTTGACTGATCAGATATCACTGGAAAGACTGTTTCCTAACAAGCACTGAAATTACCATATTTAATATACCTTAAATTTTTTTCTCCAGACTTACTAGTAATTTAGCAGTAACTCCAGCACTTCCATAACACATTAGAAAACCAGTGATTATACAATCCCTATCTCTGTAGCAAGGGAAAGCCATTTTCTAAGAGGGCTCTCTATTCTTTCCATATGTGGCATCAGCTCCTGGTTTTCTCCCTGTCTATGGGAGTTGTAAATGAAAATATATAGAAATAAATTCTTCCATTCAAGACTAGAAAATATCTATAAAAAATAATATCATCTCAAAATGTATATGGGTTTTTGTTTGAGATTTTTGGTTTTTGTTTTTTGGTTTTTTTTTTTTTTTGAAACAAATAAACTTCTCCTTTTTGTCATGTATCTTCAGGTTCTAACAACTTCAAAGTAAACTTTTTCCTCATGCTGAAAACCCCTTATTCCCCTCTTCTAGTGTGCAGGCTTCTGGCATATTTGGATAACTTTTTGTCTATTGTTCTCTTTTGCTAGTTTACAATGAAAGTAAAAATGTCTTGGAAGAAAAAATTCCTTCTCTTTGTTATCAGTAACCTCTAAGAAATTGGCATGATCAATTGCTTCTGCTTTTCAGTGCTGTTATCCCTATTCCTTAAGAAGTAGCAAAAAGTCTGACTTGTCAATGAAATGTTTGGACATTTGTCAGGATGTAATTTCCATCCTACTTTGAGTGATCATGTTCTTGTTAAGCAAATCTTCACTCTTCTTTCTTTCTTGCTACTGCCTGCTAGCATAATAGGAGTGGAGAAACATGAGACTTACCTGCAAGTTTCTTTTGGATTTCAGGGCTATGCCATGTGTGTGTGTGTGTGGGCACATGTGTGCAAAACCAGAATCAGACCCACATTTCATCCTTCAGTAATTTCAGGTTGTTCTGTCCACTAACACAGTGGGGCACAGTACTTATATGCACTGAACTCAAAAATCTTGGAGTTGTTTTCTAACCTACTCGATTCTATGATCCTAAAGATTCTCCTTTAAGGCTAATCATGCAGCTGTAGTGTAAATGCACAAGTTTGGAGTAGTAATAGTCACATAAACTACACTTTTATTCCAGATCCCATTTAGATCTCTGCAACTACCTGAAAAGAGGTTGTAGAAAGGTGGGGAGCAGTCTATTGTCCCAAGTATCAAGCAATAGAATGAGAGAAAATGGCCTCTGGTTGTGCCAGAGGAAGTTCAGTTTGGATATTGGAAAAGATTTTTTCACAGAAAGGGTGGTCAAGCATTGGAACAGGTTGCCCAGGGAAGGGATTAACTCATCATGCCTAGAGGTATCTGAAAGAAGTAGATGTGATAGTCAGGGACATGATTTAATGATGCAGTTGGACTTGATCTTTTCCAATCTAAATGATTCTGTGATTCCATGAACAAATTGTCTTTTGGGCAGTGTCTAGAAAATCTTGGGCAAGTTCCAGATGGCAATTTCGAAACAAATTTGAGCATAAAAGAAATAATCGTGCACTTTCCATCAGGTAACATTGCTATGCCTTGCTGTGCTTAAAAATAAACAAATGGAAAGGTTCTGAGAAACACCTTCCCTGTAAAACTTTGTGTTTGGGGATGGGATTTGAGTCAGAGCCTTCTGAGGTCTGAAATGGAGGAAGATTAGGTTCTTAGTTGTCAAAAATTAATAGTAATCCTGACATATTTGGTGATATACGAACACTGGAGGGATTTATATAGTCAACTTTAGAGATCTAAATTAGGAATTGAAGCCTCCTGCACAAGTCAGTGAAACTTAAAGGCAGCTTAGAGTGTCTTGCTCTATTGGCTATAAATTGAGCATAGGGAGGGTGACTTTGTATCTTACATACCTACAGTGAGGCGCCTAAAATAGATGGCATGAATAATCCCTAAAATGAATACCAGTGTGCAAGAATGCAGTCATGAAATTTAATCCAATTTTCTCCATGACAGTTATGTCCCATTTTGCTTTCCAGGACTGATGTCAAAATGTGTGGCTTTCTTTAGACCTACTTCTGTATGCATGGCAAGAAGCTAACAGAGCATTTGCCCTCTACCCTCCCTGCTATTACCCAGAATCACAGAACATTCTAAGTTGGAAGGGACCCTCAAGGATCATCATGTCCAATTCTTAAGTGAATGGCCCTTACGGAGATCAAATCCACAACCTTGGCATTAGTAGCACCAAACTCTCACCAACTGAGCTAATTTCAGTATTAATGATGCTGTATAAAGCAAAAAGTGTAATGTTCCAAATAACAGTAACTTCCTCGGGTGAAGAAGGTCACAGATTAAAATCGCTTTGACTCAAGGACCTGCAAATGCAAACTGTGACCTAAGTACTCAACCACCTAGCTGTAAGAGAGTGAAGGTCTCTGAAGATACTTTTCTAATTGCGTTTCACTTGGCTGGCTAGAAAAGTCATCAAGATTAGAATTTTGTTGGGGTTTTTTGCTGTTTCTTTCAAATATCACATGGACACTCTAGCATATGAGACCACATCATACTGCATTTTTGTCTTAGAGCCCTACAAGTGCTGTAGTTGCCCATACAAACCTTTATAATCTCTACACAGCCCTACCTGTACCAGCAGAGCTGTGATGGTGCAGTAATTTAGCTGCACAGTGCAGGACTCAGCACAGGGTTAGAGAAATTATATTCCAAGTGAAAGGGAGGGGAGTAAAAAGCTACTGGCAATAAAACAGCTGAAAGGAAATGCTTTCATTTTAGTCACACAGATGTCTTGTCACAAAAAACATTTGTATGCAAAGATCTGACAGAATGACAGCTCTTTTTAAAATAATAGAAATGGTAAATGTGGACTGCCTATGTAGAAATCTGTAGGTGGGTAAGTCGAATCAAGTTTAGGCTCTGTGTGTCTATTGAAATGAGAAAATTATGCTTTTGATAAAGATAGGGTATATAAGGTCCATTCATCACTTTTAATCCTTTCAGAAATGACTTATTAGCCATGAAAAGCAAACAGAACAACTGATTCCTCTTAGTTTAAAATTGTATGATCTGGGGTGAATTTCGGGAGATAGGCTTGTCACTAAGATATTCCATTAATATTTCTTATTTCCTTTCTGGGGATGTCCAGGGGCCCAAACCTTAGGGACAGCATTCAAAAACAATCCTGGATGACTTAGGAACAGAAGTCTGGTGCCTGCTTGTGATTTTAAACATACAGACACACTGCAAAGGAATAATCATTGCACGCTGTACTGCATATTTATAGGCATGCTGTAGTTAGTTTTTCCTTTGCTTTAGAAGCAGGAGGATTTATGAACTAAAGCCTATTAAGTCCCTAAAGGCTATATAAGGAAATACTCAAGTTCTTTGAACAAAAATCAACACATCTACTGAAAATACTTTATAACTCCACAAAACACAAATTTAAAAAAGATATATCTGGCTTCAGAGCATTAAAGTGATTGAGATGCAGATGAAATGATGGCATATCATCTTTGTTGCTAAATTCTCAGGGTCCCAGGTGGTCCATTGGAATGTGAAAAAAACCACATGACCATATCCCACACTGAAAGTGGTACTGGAGCTATTGACAAGCAGAGAGAGTGTGTCTACTGTTTTGGAGTTGCAGAGGAGATGCAGCTTATAGCCCTAAGCATGCTGAAAATCCCACTCTGAGTCCCTGTGTATGATAAACACACAAACTGTCCCCTTCCAGAACAATTTAGTACAGTATTTGTATACTGTACTTTGAGGAAAGAAGAGACTTTTTTCATGAGTTCTGCTTGCCTGTATGAACCTCTGCTCTATGCTTGGGCTTATGCTGCAGCGTGATTTTTGCTACCTGAAAGGGATCTGAAGACCACTGTTCACAGAAGACACTGGTTTAAGGGTGTCTGCCTAGTGGGTTGTGATTGCATTAATTACAAATCATGAATCATGGATATCTTGTGCCTGCATTTGTAAGATTAAAATAGGCTATATAAATAAAAGTCATTAGAGGGTTTTAAAGGGGATGATCATTTTAGCTTCCAGTAACAAATGTGGAGAGCCATTATGTTTATATTGCCACTAATGGGAGGGACACTGCATTCTACTGTTATAGTTACAGCGTATCAGCTTCTTCTCCTTTTTTTTTGCTGTTTCCTACTGCAGCGAGCTACAATGGATAGAGTCTTAGCAAACACAAATACTGTGTTCCTTGAGAAAGTATCTAAAGGTACATGAGCATTAAGAAAAATATAGTGTAACAAGCTTCTATCTGGGCTGGTTAAAAACACTTAGGATTTCATTTGGAATTGGATTCTAAAGCAGAAGTTGTTGTCAGCAAACCTACAGCTCATTTCTGCGTTCTCCAAATGTCCCACCTCTACAATAGCTCCCAGCTAGCTTTTTGGGGTACCTCATTCTGGCCTAAAACTCTCTGGTTACTGCATCAAGATCCGATCCATTGCAGTTTCTTCATCTTTCCTCACTTCCTTGACTCCAATCCTTTTGGGTACGTACAATAAAGGCAAAGGAGATCCAACTGCCTTAGACCCCAGGATTACTGCCAAGTCTCCAAGACTGCCTTTGTTCTTAGAGTCCTGGTCTTGTGGTATCATAACTTTACCTTTTCAAGGAGGTAAATTTTGCACCAAAAGAGGTTTCTTTTGCTTTAGATCTCACAGTGAAGTAGTGTTACGGATTGCAAGTAGTGTGCATGGATTGTTTTCACACTAGTCCCAAACTCGGTGTTCCTACGCTGCTAGACAGGACCAGAACAAAATATTTTCAGGATGCCAAGTTTTCTATGTCAGACCTCTTGCTTCATTATTTCACCTCTAAAATATGAAATCTACTCTGTTTTCTGTGAGCATTTTCTTTTGGCTGTATGACAAAACACTGTGAAACAGAGATCTTGACACACCTAAAGAGACCATGTATCCTTCTTTCTGTCTCTCAGTTTTGATGCTGAAGTTCACTTCTAGGTTCTTTTCCTAGCCTCTGAGGGTGTTTCACTTTTTACCCCATTGAAGCAGATGCGGTAAAAAGTGAAATATCCTCAGAAGGGCTGGTTTGGGAGAAAACACATTTTAAGAGGGATGTATGTATTGGATTTCCTCAGGAAAATAGAAAGTATGTTTTGACTAACCATTTATACAGAGACAAATGAATACATACAGACATGCAGAAATATTCATGGCTGTTTACATAAGAAATCTTAGATTATAGTAAAAGATGATTCATAATATCAAGCTGGAATTGTACAGTACCAGTGTCCAAGTTGCTTATTACAAACTAGGGAACGATGACTCATCTTCAAATCTGAGTTAAAGTTCAAAGGAGAATTTGAGTTTCTCCTAGATGTTATTAAATTGCCAGGAATGACAATGGATAGCAAATCTGGTTTTCCTCGTGCTGCCACAGGGTATTGAAGGCAGTGACCACATTTATCTTATCCTGCATTGTCTCAGTTTGTGGGGGCACACGAATACATACCTAACTCAAAGTAAGTCCCATGTTTCTTTCCTGTTCCTGAATTAGTCTTCTTGGCAGAACCAGGATGGAAAAAATTATTGCTTCTTTTTCAGGCAACTAATGTGGCCATGTAACAAATTTTTTTATTCACATAGTTTCATGGGATGCATTGAATAAGTAATACTAATATTGCTGTCTTTACTCCCAGAGACCATTTTTGCTCTTGGTAAATTGAATCACACTTATTCTGCGAATGCAAAATGAAAGTTGTACTAAATGCTTTAGTTTCTGTAGCCTGTGGAGGAAAGGTGGATATAATCTATTTCTTTCCCTGTTTAGCAAGCCATGTGTACAATCAGGTGATTTGAAGAGTTCTTAGATTTCCAGCTAGGTGTTTGGGAATCAAGCTGCTTGCAAAAGTGGGGAATTTGGATGCCATTGGGTACTCTGGAAAATTTCAGTGTCTGTGCCTGAGGGAATATTAGCAAATTACACTCTTTGTTCCCAATCTTGACAAACCCTTTTTAACAGTGATGAGAGCATGCAGTGCTGAACACAGATGATCCATTAGCAGAGACAGTTTCCTTACATTAATTACACTTTCAAGAGGTTTTAGGACATAATGAATACAAGGAATGCAGGTGTCCTTCTTTCAATTTTATCAATGCCATCTGCAGTGCAATTGTAACTTCCTCCAAGTCTTCTTTTCTGCAGGTTAGATGATGAAAACTCTCACCTTTCCTCAGCCTTCCTATTTTTCCCACAAATTAGCAGACTAATAGTGTGGAAAGAGGAGGAAGAAAGATTTCTGGGAATTAGTTCAGTTTTCTGCATTAGGGTTCTGTGTCTTAGGTGGGCAATCATGTAAATCATATTGGCAGGTTCCAGCCAAGACGCAGCTGGCAAGATAGGGAAGTTTTCCAGTATAACTGGGAGTTCTATAGACATTTTGGCTGCCAACAGTCCACCTCCATTAAGGTGACTTGCTGATTTAGCTACTAATTGGCTCTGTGCAATTATCTTCCAATGCTCATAATCACTGTGATGTCTAAGGTGCTTGTAAAACTGATGAATTCGTATGTATGATTTCTCTGAAGTGCAGAAATATTCCAAGTACCATTTTCCAGATGAAAAGCTGGAACAGAGACAATTATCTGTTAATAATGTTCTACATGTTAATTTTAGTAATGGTGTTATTATATTAAACTTCTCTACAGATCATGGAGTAACAAGTCATCCTCATTCCTTCAAGTCACATAGATGAGGAAGAAAATTATTGAAGGACAGGCACAGTTCATCAAAGGAGTCAGTGCTTAGTGATTTTGGTGTAGGGGCAAAAAAAACAAGAAGAAGAAGAAAGGAAGGACAAAATCTAATGCATTTCTTAATGTTTAACTGTTGCTTAGCTGCACAGTTAGATACACTCATTTAGTGCATTTAACCAGAAAATTAGGTGGTAGTCTCTGCCTTCAGTCATCTTATCCAATGTCATCCAGTGATTGAGCCCAGCTGGTTTTAGTCTCACAGACATGCTGTTGCTGGGCAGAAGCAGCACAGAAATAAGCACTTTGCTTTAGCAGGGTCCATTTCTACCTCTGCGCTTGCACTGCCCTCTCGTAGCAGGTTCTCTATGTATTGGCTTTTTACCACACACTGAACAAAATGAGTGCAGCTGGTAAGGACTAAGGCCTTCAGCTTTCTGGAAGCAACTGAAGAAGGTGGCAATGATACAGATATCTTTATATCACTTTTAAAATTACCTTCTTGTCTTTTTAATGTCATTCTCAAGTCATCCCTTAGGATTGGGTGTTTATACCATAATATAGAGTGTACCTACATATGTTTACAGCACATCTTTTATTTTCTTGTTGATATGTAAGCTGCCACAGAAGTTAGGTGATGTTCTATTTTCTCCCTTCATTATGGCCACAGCAACACCTATGTGAGCACATATTTCCAAACAAGACTGTCAGACTATGGCCTAAAATTTGGCATGCAATAAAGTGCCTACATGTATTTCTACCCCAAAAATGGTCAAAATATAACACTGTTCATAAAGTACTGGTCTCTAATGAATGGTGGAATAGAAAGAGGAACACACTGAGCTGAAGAAACGTTTCAAGTTCCAACATTCCAGAAGTTAATGTTGGAGAAAAAGATCTAAATAAGCTACCTACTCTGAGTCATTAAAAGGAACTTAAATACTTTCTTCTGTCAGTAGTAGTTGAAGCTGAATGGAGAATAATGAGAAGCAAAATTCTTTCAGCAGACTTTTTTAATGAATTGCTTGATTGGTTTTAGAATTGGTCAAATAATAACAGATCTTACTGAATGAACTCTTTAGCCCATAAATGACATTCTTTATCCACTACTACTCAAATAATTGAGTTTGATATATGTTCATGTCCACTGCTTTTACATTTTGAGAGTGATCTTAAGAAGGCCTTCATTTCGTAGAGCTAGGTAAGTGGATCTATATGGATATAAATGTGTGGACATACCATCTTTTCTGAAAATACCATTTCCCATCAATATTTCCAGTGTTTTACAGTTCCTGTGAACTCATCCCACTCTTTGATATTGAACCACTTGGTGATTTCAGTTGGAGGCAAACATCTTAAAGGCACTAAGACTCTGAAGTTATGTGAAATGGCATCAGGCAGGGGAAGATGTGAGAGATTTCCTCCCAGAAGAGGTAGCTATGCCATGAGCATAACTTGTGCTAAACTTAGAAGAAATCTATTTGGGGAAAAGTGTTTAGAAATACCCTTCTCACAGGCTAATCTTCAGAGCTTGCTCTTTCTGAGAAACTAAACTACCTTGCAGATAGAAATCTGTAGGAAACCTAGCTTTAGTTTCAGTCTGCACAGACAAACTTGTTTTTAAGAAAAACATTTTTACAGAAGAAGAATATACCCAAAGGCAAACTGAACACAAGGCAAATATGGCGATATTCCTCTTTGTTAAATTAGCTGATGCTGAGTGATTAGTACTATTGTTCAGCTCAGCTGTTAACTCTTAGCTGATTTCCTAACGCTTAATTCCCAGATAATTTCAAAGAGATTTATGCATGAACAGAGAGTTAGACATAGACTTAAATATGGTACTGACACAAGTATTGTACTAAGCATATATTCAATGCGAAATATTGTGAATCCAGGCTTCAGCAACATCCTTAAGCATTCTGAAGTTGAAGGGATTACTCACATTCCTACAGATTCCTGCAACCTTGAGCACCACTTTGAATTATGATGGAGTAAGGGATCAGTAAGAGTCTTCCCTAGATTTGCTGAGTGGGTTGAACCACTGAATTCTGTTGGTGTTGAAAGAAGCCTCAATCAGTTAGTTATTTGTCATCTGCATCTGGCTTGGCAACTGGCCAAGAAGAACAAGAGTGCCCACTTCCCATTCATGTATTATGCACAATTTTGCTTTGAATACCTTGTTTATTCTACCACGAAGGCTGTATTTTAATTTCATTTTGGTACTACATTAGTGGGAAAATGTGAGAATTGAGGGCACTACTCAATTATCAAGCCACAGATCAATAGACAAAAATTTTTAAATGGCTTTGAAATGCCTGCATTGATAAAGCTATATCCATTATTCTTCTTTCTGCTACTGGAGCATAAATAATAAATATTTTAAGAACCTCAAAATAGATGGAAGTAGTAATATTGACTAAGCAGAAAATGTTTGCCAGGAGATTAGGCTTTAGTTGGTAGGATTTAAATATGTCTGGCATGTCAAAGCAATGTGACAAGTCAGTGTTTTCATAAAGTTCTGCATCTACCTCATAACTTGTTGTGAAAGGATGATGGCTGTTGCCAGCTTGCTTTGTTCTTAATAATATTTTTAAAGATAAGAAAGTGAAATGGCTCCATTTCAGGAATTAAGTCATTTCCTTGTGCCAAAATACTGACGAGCAGTCTTGGTGCGGGAAGATAAGTTAGAATTGTGACTCCTGCATCACAAAGAAGTCGACATGGCTTGAAAGGAGCCTTGCTGTTCAAGCTGGAGTTACTTCTTTAAACATTGCAGAATTGAATTTCAGGTCAGTTTTATATGTGAATTTTTGTAATATTAAATGGAACAGACTGTTGAACTCAGGCAATTTGAAAAATCAGGGATAATTTTAGGTAAGGGGAAGTCAGAAGAATCAGCAACATGGACCTCAGTCAAATTATAACATCAGCTGTATAGCTTTGTATATTTGCCTTGTTATCTTTGCCACTGATTATTTCAGCTCCCACAAAACTGCATTTGCAATGCCTTCCTCCCCTTCATGTAGACAGCATTTAAACCCCTTATGAATAGTTTTCCATGCATCGCCTTTCTAATACAAAATATCCTCTTTCCTATGGGTCCAAAATGGCAAAATTCCCACTTAGACTCTTATCCAGCACAGCAACAGCAGTAACCTCCTCCCAAAACACCTGACAGTAAGTAAAAAATGGATGTTGTCCATCTGGGGCTTCCTCTGCTCTTCTGCTCTTTTCCTGTACTGCTGCTTGGTTGCCTGAGCACATTCCATTCATCTGGGGTTGGGAACTCTTTGAGCAGAGACTGTTGATTTTGAAACTCCTGTGAACACTGTAATGCTTGATCAGTGATTGATGTTCCAAGCTGTGTGGTGAGGCTGTATTGACCTGCCTTACCTGATGGAAAATACTGCTGGCACATGAATGAAGTGACATAAAGGTCATGACTGAGATAAGAAGTAAAACCATTTATTACAGATGACTCAGGCAAATAGGAAAACCAGCTGTCAGCACTTCAGAAGAGGAGTCGCTGCAAACCTTCACCTCCTCACCTTACAAGAATTCTTACATCACCTATAGTTTCAGACCTGCCTCTTTGCATTAATTTTCAAACCCTGGTCTATCTGTTTCAGCTGAGAATAGTTCTCCAAACTGGACATGCTCCTGGGCAGATGTGGTTGAGGCCATGAGTAGGAGTTCACTTCTATAGAAAAATGCATGTTGAAAATTGGCCAGTGTAGTCTTTTGTTTTTCCAATAAAAACACAGGTACAACAGATACCAAAGGATGAT
Source organism: Dasyornis broadbenti (assembly GCA_013397935.1). Taxonomy (NCBI): domain Eukaryota; kingdom Metazoa; phylum Chordata; class Aves; order Passeriformes; family Dasyornithidae; genus Dasyornis; species Dasyornis broadbenti. Next base: position 258,977 of record VZRN01001761.1, read on the forward strand.
GCAATATTGCTAGGAAAGTATATATTAAATGGCTCTTTAGTGAAAAAGTGCTAGAATTCCTACCATAGCTTAGGGGAAAAAAAAAAAGGCAATAGAAAGCATATAAATATATGCTATATACACAAACAGTACAACACAGATGTCTTGTAAGCAGGGATTAGTAGCAGGACACTGTTATAGAAACAGCACATATTTTCCCTTGGGAAACTTAAACCCCCACAAATGTAGTCCATTCAAGACCACAGAGAAACAATGTGCTGTTTATACTCATTACCTTTCCTTCTTGCTGAGACTGACATTTCACAAACCAGGCTTCTGTACATTTTACATTCTGTTTAAAAACTACAAAGTCCTTGGATCAGCGTCCTTTTTTCCATTGAAAAAAAAAATCTAAATGCATTCCTTTCCACCTTTATATTGTTATATTTCCCTTACATCATTAAACCGAACAACATGAAGTTATTTTCACTCTTCACTGCAAGAGCATAACTGATGGAGTAGTTTTAGTAGAAAAACACAAGAGATTCATCTTAAACTAGTTTAATTTAAGCAGTTCCATGACAACAGCTGGAGACATAGCTTCTGGGAAATGCAGATGCAAACTCAGACTGGAAGATAAAGTTTAGTGACATCAATGAGTTGCAGCTGTTGCGTTCTGACACAGATATTACTACATCTAGAAACATCTTTTTAGATCAGAGTCAGATTGAGCCCTAAGATAAGCAGCCATCCATTTGCTTTATGGCAAACTGCAACTGGACATTAGGTGGCAACTGAATTCTTCACCACTCAACTTGCACTCTTATTTGTCATTTTAATAGTGATTCCTACACAGGTCAGGTTCCTTTACCCCTCCCATACACTACCTGTGATTGCCAGCTGAGTAACAAAGTAGGTCATTCGAGATTTCCGCTTCCTCCTCCAGGTAGAGAAGAGCACGATGGCATTTCCAGCAATTGTGACAATAAAGAGAATCCAAAGAGTCACTAGCTGCTCTGTCTGCATTGGAGAGAAGGGAAAAAAGCGTATCAGTGGGTGGGTGGGTAGTGACTTGGGTTAAGACAGCCACTTATCCTCAGTCAAATGAGATGAGAATGGAAAATAGGAGTCAAATTTGAGTTTTGCCAATTGATTTCAGCTATTTAGTCTAAAAGACATTCTTGTTTTTTTCAGAAAATACTGAACATGCATTGCTGCTAGTGATGTTCATTCCAGTTTGGTTTGCAGTGTCTGTATGTTACTTTTCTCTTCACAAAACCACCAGCAGTATCGGTATTTGGCACTTAATGCTAAAATGAGAGTCAGATCTCAGCTTTCTTGTGCTGCTCCAGTAAGCTGTGAAATAACCAGCTGCCTCACTTCATAAGGAATGTTGATAGATGGGTTCCTTTGGAGAAATGGGGGAAATAAATACTTCTCTCTTTCCCAACTTCAGTGAGTCTGGGTCATCCACAAACCATATGATATTCTGACATCCACTCCGCGGCCTAGATGTGCACCAAGACTGAAAAGGAAGCATGACCCACTAAGGAAAATAGAATTGGGTAGTGACTGATACGTGATGACAAAACGTCCCCTAGTGGTGTGTGTACAAAGAAAACAAAGTAAGAGATAAAGCTATTCCTGCTCTCAAAGCATCAGGATGCTCTGGCTGATAGAACAGGGTATGTGTCTGCGTTTGCTTGTTTGGTGAGTGCACATCCAATCTCTACATCCTAGCAATTGGGATGAGTTTTAGGTTATGTCAGTGCAGTCGTTCGGAATCTTCCAGTTCCAAACAGCAAACCCATAATGTGGGAGTTAGAGGAAAATGGAGAAGGCAGGTATGGGCTGCAGCTGAGGAGGGATGCCAGGTGCTGGCCCTACAGACATGACTCCAAGGGCTTGTCCCGAGCATGTTTGGGGGAAGGATGATGTCAGTGAGGTCCCACCTACCTGACTGGGCTGATGCTAGAGCAGAAGCCAGGGAGAACACTCATTAAAATCATTTGGAAGCCACTGCGAGTGAGCAGAAACCAGAGCTCTTACTGCTTGCAAACAAAATAGCTCACTGTGAGTGTGGGGAGGGAAAGTGAAATGAAAGGAATAGAGCAGGGACACAGTGCTTCTTGCTTTGTAGTTAACCTTAGTGCCTCCTCAGCACTTAGGCCCCTCCCGGCCAGCAGTCATCATCCCTCCTATTGTTCCCCTGGGCAGCCTCTCATGGGAACCAGCCTTGGCTTTGCTCCAGGTCTGGAGCCACACTACCTTGTGGATTACACAGTCATGCAGGGAAAGTAAGGCCTGATGATGAGCATTTTGAGGTTGCTCTCTGTGCCTGAGCCCAGAGATTAGCTTAAGCAAACAATGAAGGCTGTGCTGAGAGGATTTCAGTTTTCCCAGCATGATGATTTTCACAAGCATAATCTACTATTCATGTCATCTCACCTAACTTTAATGTTCCAAAGAGACTCAACTATTCTAAATTGTCATAGTATTGTCTAGGTAATAGCAATGTCTCAGAGATGAGTCACAACTCATCTCACCTACCTTGGGATGGCCTGTGTCCACTGATTATAGAGTGACCTAGATGATACAACTTGTGTGGGCTAGATACTTAGGTTTTAGATTAAAAAAAAAAAAAAAAAAATCCACCTTTTGGGGTATCTGTAAATCTCTTTAATATCTTGGAAACAAATTTCCTTGAAAATGGGTAGCAGAGACATTGTTAAACTATTTTTATGGGGATGCTTTTCTTAGTACAGGAACCAGAAGAAAATGTCTTTTAGGAAGACAATAAAATCATAAAAGGTAAGATTTCACATAATTTTTGTCCCTGAAATCAATGATTTTTCCTCTTTTTTGTTGTTTTCTCCATTTCAGAAAACATATTTCTCACATGAAGAAAACTAAGGGACTAGACTTGTTCCCATTTTCTCTGGTGTAAAATCAGAGGAGCATTTTCTTGAAAGCAATTCCACATTCCTGTATTATACTGATATGGATAGGAACAGAACAAGGATCTGACACTCAAACCTTCTTATGGCTCCCATAGAAGAAATAGCTATGGAGCAACAGAGACTGTGTTAGAAGGGTGTTTCCCCACCACAGGAGCACAGCACAAATGGCTAGTTAAAATCCTTTCTGCCAAATTAAAAAGCAATGCTTAACAGTTCAGCAATGTTAGACTCCAGAAATTAAACCAGACTGCAAAGATAATTTAAAAGATGCAAACGCTGAAAATAGAGGTAAGTCTGAAAGACCATAGACAAAGAAATAAAGCTGAAATTTCTATTAATCTATTTGTGGGAGCTGCCATTCAGACAAAAGAAAAAAAGATCTCATTCCTGGGGATTAAGAAGCCATTACAATAGGAAACTTAAATCACTGCAGCCTCTGTCAGTCTGTGTTAACCTGCAGAATGAAAACTTCCATGGTTATTAATGGGATACCCACTGTGATAAAGGCCTTTGCAGAGGCTAGGATTAGAATTCAAAATTGTCTTCATGAATTGGAAGCATGTACTGGGAAAGAAACAAGATGCTCTTCAATAAAGGAGAAGTGCAAGACTGCAGTGTAGTAAGTGTAATGACACGTGCTTGGACCAGCCTTCAAAACACCAACCCTCACACGCAGCACACATGCAAAGTGCCCCAGAACATCAGAACACCACCCTACCATGAGAGCAACAGCACCATCACCACAGGATCAACACCAGGTTCGTGTGCCTCCACTCTAATCCTTCCACTAGACTCTGCCCAGTCTTGAGCACAGTGCCTCAGGAGAGACACACAGCAATGAGTTGACATAAAGGATATAGACAGGCAAAACAATTGAATGAATCAAGCTGCTAAATCCAGAAAAAGTCGACTGCAGGAAAAGATGAACACAGACTTGAGGACACAAAAAGACTGATGTAAAAAAGGAAAGGTCTAATCTCTTCTTTAGATCCACTGCAGACCGGACAAAAATCAAAACTACAACACAGAATTCAGGATGAAAATGTAAAAAGAAGAAAAAAGACTTAAAAATATATCATAGAGAGAGAGATTGATTGAGTCAGTAAAACCTCCATCTGTGAAGGTCTTAAAAATAGTTATTAGATTAGAGAGGTAGCTGATGGATCCTTGAATTTCACTCCAGCTGAATTTTCTCTATTTTTATTCATCATCCTCAGGTTGCTTAGACATAGAAGTGTTTGATTTCCTGTCTTGTTCATTCATCAAACAAAAATCCTTTCTTACTAACAATCCTCGACAGGGTAGTTTACAAAAAACATTCTTCAATAACATGTTGTGCAAACATCAGAAGCATTCTGATAAAAAGGAAGATAATAATGTCTCCCAAACCTCTGTGCATAAGCTTTGGACATGGGCTTCTTTTGCAATGGGCATTGATAACTACACTACATGAGAATACCATGGGAGACTAGTGTCATACGCCAGTTATTTCAGGTTAGAAAAGCTAGACATACTGTTGACTTTGTTAAGGTCACCACCAAATTAAAGTCAAGAGGATTTCCTTGGCTTGACTAGAGCCATTGCACATACTGCTGTTCCACAAGGCTGCTATGTTTGGAGCATGGAAGTGTTTGACATCTGGAGCACATACTTGTGTTTTGCTAAGTTGCTTTAAGATTAAAACCAGGTTTAGTCAAGGAAGAAAGCCTCTTCATGAGTGAAATGTAAACCAGAAGACCTGTCTGAAGATACTGCACGTTTTCTTTTGGCTATAGAAGAGGTTTGTTATTTTGTTTCTGTAATAAAATTTCTGAATCCAGAGGCTGGGATAAATCTAACAAGAGGTGTATTCTGCTTTATATTTGAGACAAAGATTACCCTGCAAACCACTGTAATCAAGATCATAATTAAATCCTTTTGGAGATGTTGGGTGACATTTTGGTGCCACAATGGCATCTCTCCTGCCAACCAACTGCCCTGCTTTGTCATCTCTCAGGATTTGTATCCCTTCTGCCAGGGAGCACCAGCTGTGACTGTAGAATGAGGATAAACTTGACAGTGGAGGTGCTGCTCCTCATGTCTTGAGGTGCAAAAGCCTTTGCCTGGTATTAGAGAAAATTGCCTAATAGAAGAAGAGGTTCAACTATCAATGGACAAAGCTTATTTGTACTTGAATAGGCACCCAATGTAAAGCAGTTTAGTTCTAGCTGCTGAGGCTGGTTGAGAAACAACCTAGGAAAAATAGGTTTCCAGGTAAGAAATGAGCAAATACAAAAAGAGAGGGAGAGGTATTCCATGCCTGGAGTGACCAGCTGGCCTCTTAATGTTAGGACTGCAGGCCTGTGGTAATTTCATGGCCCTGTGCAGTGTTTTTTAAGGGCACGGACTTCACAAGATGGTGGTGAGCAAAGACGTTTATTGTGCAGTGAAAATTCCGTATATACTACAACACAAACAGGAAATAACTCTACACTACAAAGTGCTCCAATTAACTATTGTGTTTTACAATTTTACCTTTTATGGCAACAATACCTTTTAAGGTAACAAACAGTTTTTCTCACTTCTGACAGGTCCAGCAGGTCACAGGCCCATAATGCACTCTTTTCTACTTCCCCTGTGACCAGGATGTTTTTAACTAGTCCCAAGGTTTCTTCCGGACCAGAGACAGAAGATCATTCTGGCTTTCACGGCCTGTTACTCTGTTCCTATACTCTCTAACTCTGCAGCCCTGCTCACCTGGTGCCTTCCTGAGCCATGTTCTTGGTCACTTGGGTGAAGAAGAGACATTGATTCCTTGTAGCACAAGCCAGTAGTGGCTTAAGTGTCTGAATAGCTTTTTCTTGACAGTTGATTAAACTCTGGGAACACCTAAATGATCTTTCCTTTGGTATGTTTTAAAAATTATGGGGTTAGCATTGCAGTAATTGAGATTGTAAGAGAGCTGCAATCATGGAGCAATCCAAACAATTTTGTAAGAATGTTCTTAATACATAAGAAGAATATATAAATCCCCTTGTTAAACTGGGTAACTGTCATGTTCATGGTTAGGTTTGCCACTAGTAGATTGCATTGCACTTTTTTGAAGGAGGAAGAAAAAGAGAAAAATCTTTTCACTCTTTAAAATAATCACTATAATTGCAGACCATGTAGAAAAATGGAGTAGTCTAGATTAGGGGATTTTTTTGATCCTGCTGTAGGAGATCTGGACTCTTGAACATTGAAAACTGAAAATGTTCAGGCCAGATTTCTATTTTAACATCCCCCGTTTAGGATGGAAACTTAAAACCCTTTAAAAATTATCCAAAAAAACCCCCCAACAACCAAATAACCAAACAACCAAACACCCACAAAAACCACCAAAAAAAAAAAAA